>PVHY01013044.1:0-42562 GCA_004024945.1 Uropsilus gracilis | reverse complement strand
TTTTTTTTTTTTGAGACTAGGTCTCGCTATTTTTTGCCCGGAGAACCGCAGGCTCTCGTTGCCCGGGGTACCACAGACTCAAGCAATCCCCAGCCTCAGCTTCCCAGGTAGCTGGGATTACAGGTGCGTGCCACCACACCCAGCTATTTTTTTTGGAACTAGGTCTCACTACAGGCCCCAGGCGGGACTCGAACCGCGATCCCTAGCCCCGGCCGCTTCATAGGCTGAAGTTTACAGGCACGAGCCACCGTGCCCGGCCTGATTAAGTTTAAATTTTAAAGCCCAGAAACAATGAGCAGGGAGGACTGCTGAACTCTGAGCCTTTAACTGGGTGTCCCTGAGTGAACCGATTGGGTCTCTTGAGAGTTCCTCATAAATTGATGGGTGATAATCCCCACCCACAGTTCCTGGGTTCTCTTTGAAAGGAGGCTCTGGAGACAGATGCAGAATTCCTGGGGACGCCTTTGGCCTCCGACTGCGCCGCACTGTACATGACAAGGGTGGCTCGCGCCAACCCGGAAAGGCCCAGGAACTTCTTCAGGTGCGCTCTCGTGATTGACACCCAAGGGGCGGGCTCCGGATGACGGCTGCCCCGCCCCCTCACGTAGAGCCTGTTGGCGCCAGCCTGGGGAAGGTGGGCGGGCCCCAGGGTCCCCGGCGCCCATTGGGTGTGGGGGGAAGCGCTTTGCTGGGTCTAGGGCCCCGCCTCCGGCTTCGAGGCGACCAATGGGCGCGGTGCGTGGGCGGGGCGTCGGCGGCGGCCGGGAGGCTGAGGCGGCTGAGGTGGCCGCTGGAGCTGAGGCGGCGGGTGCGGCCGGGATGGCGAAGAGCCGCGAAGAGAACGGGCCACGCGTGCCTGCGGCCGCGGGGAGCCTTTCGGGGACTCGGGAGAGCTTGGCCCCGGGTACCGACGCCGCAGCGGCGGACGAGCTCAGTTCTCTGGGCTCCGACTCGGAGGCCAACGGCTTTGCAGAGCGCCGCATCGACAAGTTCGGCTTTATCGTGGGCTCGCAGGGCGCGGAGGGCTCGTGAGTAGCGCCGGGGCTGGGGGCAGGGGGCCGGACTCGAGGCCGCAGGCCCGGCAGGCGGCGAGACCCGCGGGGGGTGGGGAGGCTTGACTCGGACTGAGCCGTCTTCGGGCACGTTCCCGTTCCACCCTGGGACAACCGACCCCTCACCTCTATACCGCCCCGCCTTCCCTTCAGACAGACCCGTGCCTCACCCGCTAGTTCACTTCCGACCTAGGAGCGGACCAGCCAACCCTATCTCCCTGCCCCCACCCTCCAGACAGAATGACCCGCCCCCCAGGGAGGAGTGTCCTCCCAACTGCAGGACAGAACGACGGATGTCTGCACCAACCCCACCACTACCACCGCGGTCTGAGGGTTGTTTGACCCCCTGATCGGCTCACAGATGGCTGCCCCTCCCCCAAAAGATATTCTCCTTATTCCACCCCGCCCTCCCAGACCCACACTTTCCCTAGTCTCATCACCTCATTGACCCCACACCGGGACATCTTAGACAGAATTCAGAAAGATTGACTCCCCCCTTCCTGGCACCCCACTCCCAGCATAACATACTGACCCTTCCCTCAAGACTCACAGACCTCTGGAGGGGATGACACTGGTCAGTTTCCTTGTAGACAGTCCCACTGTGGGACTTGGTCCCTCTCACAGAAGAGTCAGTGTGCTCCTCCCCCTCCCTACTTGGAAGCACATTTCTCCCTGTCTTTGGCAACAGGTGGGCAGACACTCCCCCTTTCTAGTACCCAAAGGGTGACTGCACCTCACCTCCAGAACAGACTTGTCAGCTGTCTTATTGTAAGCTGAGGATCTCTGGGTAAGCTCCTTTCAAAACACAGACAGGGTCGGGGGTGGAGGGCTGTGGATAGGCAGAGACAGCAGGAGTCCCTACTCATAGCACACCCAGATTCCCCACCCCCAGAGCACCCAGGCACCCAGCTGGCAGGCAGAGAAATGTGAGACAGTGGAGTAGCTCTTCTGACCAAGCAAACCGGGCAAGTCATGTTGCCCCAGAGTCCTTATAGTCCTTACTTAGGGGTCGGCAGTACTCTTAAAAAGATGAACTCTAGACCCACTCCCATCCCAACTGTTCTGTCACATGAGACCAGAGCTCTGCACAAAACTGATGAACCTCCCTTATGACATGCCTCCCCTTTTCAGCAGAGACAGCCCCACACGGTCCCTGAGGGATACAGACACAGCCATGACACTACTCCGTTGGGTACCCTGCCTCCCATTGTGACCAGTTGTGACTGCCCAAGTCTCCCCCAGCCTCTCTTATGACCTGTGGAAGTGCCTTGACTATAAGAACCCCATCCCCAAATAAGCAGCCCCATACAAGTCACTTCTTGGATTTTCCTTAGCCCCAAAGCTTCATATTCATCAGACCTTCTTTGAAGAAATATAGGCTCCTCCTCTAAAGAGAGTTCTTTCCTACCCACTGGATCTCTTTCCTCCAAGTCTCTCTAAGTCTAATCCACTTCTCAGAGAACAGTCCTCTTTCTGCTCCCTCATTTTGGTTTGCTGCTTTGTCACAGTAACCCAGGGATTAGCTCAAGAGAACTCAAAGGGAATTTAGGGTGTATTTTTAAATTTAGGAGCACTCACCAGGAATCAGGACCCTGGGAGGGGTGGAATCTTGAGAAATGGGAAGGAATTCCCAGTTTTCTTTGTGGAGTTTTGGAAGAAAGAGCCCAGATGTGTTGGTGAATTCTAGAGCATATGGTCCTGTTACATGCCTGTCAGGCAGTTACCAGATTCCAGGGTATAGAGCAGTTTGATATAGTGGGAAAAAGCCAGACTTAGGGAAGAAAGCACACTTGGTGACAGTGTGACCTTGGGCAAGATTCTGAATTTCTGTCTGTTTACTTACTGTAGAGGGTAACAGTAGCACCTCCCAAGATTACAGTGGGAATTAAATGAAATCAGATTTGTGAAAGTACTTAGTACAGTGCCTGGCACAAGTAGTGGCCAAGAAAATGTTACTTTCCTTCCCTTTCCTTCTAAGGTTCTAAGAGTTGAGGAGAAAAATGAGGGCGTACCTCTGGTATTTGTGGACAGAGAGAGAGGCCCCAGTGGGAGCACCTCCCTTTGGCTGTAGTCCCCAACCACACAGCCAGACATCTGTCTTCCCCACCCTCCCAACCACAAACCCGTACTCTGCAGGCACCCCTGCATCACTAGTGTCTGTAAGGTTGGGGATACGGTGGGATCCCAGGTCCCCTCTGCGTTCCCTGCCTTACTTTCTTGACTCTGTCATTTAGCCCATAGTTTCTGGTATCTGAGAGCTTGGATCTTCTCTGCTTGGTTTATATTGTGGGTTCAGAAAAGCCAAAAGTAAGTTCCTGCCCAAGACCATAGGAGGGGAAGTTATGGAAAGTTTCAGGGTGACCGCCCTGAACCCAGTCTCGTGGTTGAGGGCTAGGAGTCCATGTGCTATCCCAGAGAAGTGAAACATTAGCACTGATGGCGGCAGTGGAGATGACTGGGACTCTGGCTTCAGATTAAAGGTCTGTTTCAGCCATCCTGGGCCAAAGGTTGTCTCAAGATGGCCATTTTTGGTTGCTGGGGGATGGGAAGGATGGGGAAGAAATCAAACCAGAGACTACCCGTTCAGGTCTCAGGTGGCTTTGAAGAGATCCTAAGGGTTGACCAGCTTAGTCTTTTTTGTTACACAGGTGAAGAAACTGAAGCTCAGAGAGTGGAATAACTTGCTAAAATCACACAGCTTATTGGTGGCAGAACCAGGTACTTAACACGCAGGGTTTCCGACTCTCTGATCAGGCCAGTTTCCATTGCCTTCACCACCCATTAGTATGACTGGTGGCCCCAGCAGGAAGTCAGGTGCCAGACAGGTAGAACAGAAAGTTCCTAGCAGGAACCTGTCCTCACCCTCCTGGCTCAGCACTTTTGACTCCCCAGCAGTATGGGAAGCTAACAGGGATGGCCCAGCATGGGTAAGGGTGTGTTGTGGGTCCATTACCAGTTCATTAAAATGATCAGCTTTAGGGATGGGTCCAGACTTAATTCACCATTTTCTCCTCATGTCTGTAGAGAAGTAAATGCCCAATTAATATTTATTTACTGAATGACTTTTACTGATAGACATTTCAAGTCAGAAAGTTGAAAGTGATATTTAGAGATGATCATCAATTATCGGATAGATAGGTAAACGGAGGCCAGAAAGAAGTGATTAGCCACACTTAATTCATGGACCAAAGCCAGGAATTGGGCCTAGAATTCCTGATTCCCAGTCATAGGCCTTTTCTTCTTCTTCATCTTGTCTGCTTTTTGAGCCTACTCTGCAGGGATTTTAATGGGTCCGAGATGGACTTGGTCTGCTCTTGATCAGTACTCAGTAAGTAGGGAAAGGCAAGCAAGTCACCAGCTAGCAAAGGACTCTGTGGGTGGCATGGGCACAGACAGTGGTGCTGACAGTGGTAGTTTAGTTCTTTTGACTTGACTGAGGACTGAGCTAGTTGTTGAAGCCTAGAAAGGACCAGAGGAAAAGAAAAGTATTCTCAGCAGGGAAGGGTGAGAGGAAAATGTTAATGTTCCTCAATAGATTTGTTTGGAGTCCCTTCTGTAGCAAAGAGGAGTTGGTCAGGAAGGGAGAGAAGGATACCAGCTGGATACAGGCCTCTTAGTCCAAGAGACAGGATTTGACAGAGCTTAGTCCCTGACCTCCCTCTACTTTTCTCATGTGATTGCCAGGCCTAGCTCCTGAGATTGGAGTTTCCCACTCAACTTCAGTCTATTCAGTACTACAGGCCAGATGAGGTGAGGAACTATGTTTTCTGGGATCCCCTGGGTGTAGTCTTCCTGTTAGGAGGGTGAGGAATCTGAGCTGAACCCAGGGAGTAACATCTGGAACAGTAATATTGTGCTAATTCAGTTCTCCCGTCCCCTGGGCCCTCCACTACTCCTTGTCAAGTATGGCAACCCTATGACCTTGGAAATCATAGAACTGCCTTAGTTGGCAACTCTGGGTTTAGTCTGTCAGTTTTTCATAGGGGGTGGGCCAGGGAACTCCTGACAGGCCAAAACCTGCCTCTCTACCCTCCCACTACCTTCTTCAGTTTGTGAGCTCAGAGCATCCTCTTTTGTTGAACTGTTACAGTTCCCCAGAGAGTTGGAGCTGGCAGTGGAGTGGTCCCTGGGTGGCCCATCTGGAAGAAGGCATTTGTACATGTGGGTCCTGGATCTGTGAGTCTAGACCACAGACTCTTCATTTTTTCTCCTCCTTTTCTTCCTCTGACTTCAAAGGAAAATCCGGTTTGGTGACCCTGTGGGTGTTCTAGGGCCTCAGACAAGACTTAACTTGGTGAAGGAGGGGGCCAGCGTACCAGCTGCTGCCCTGGGAAGGTGCCTGTGTGTCCGCCTGCTAGGAAACCCTAAGCTGTGGGAAAGAGATAAGCCTGTGGGCTCTGCTTGATGTTTTGTCCTCACAGCATCTGGGTCTGAAACAGGACCTCCAGAAGGCCAGTGAGTCCTGGCTACCATCCAGCCACCCAATCTGTTTAGCCTGAAGTGGAGGAAAGGTGTGTTCCCTCCTTACACAAGCTCTAGAGTTTGGTGTGTGACCTTGGACATATTAACTTACTTTTCTGAGCCTCAGTTTCTTGTTGTGAAATATTATAATACTGATTTTGTTGCGAATTTTAAATGAACTGATGTTTGAAAAGAGGCTGCATGTAGGTAGATACTCAGTGAATGTTCTTTCTCTCTTTTAAAGATTAGAGTAACTAGTATTTCTTTCTTTTTTTTTTTTTGAGACTAGGTCTCACGGGCCAGGCATGGTGGCTTGTGCCTATAAGCTTCAGCCTATGAAGCAATCGGGCCTAGGAATTAGGAATTGCGGTTCGAGTCCTGCCTGGGGTCTGTAGTGAGACCTAGTTCCAAAAAAATAGCTGGGCATGGTGGCGCGCGCCTGTAATCCCAGCTACCTGGGAAGCTGAGGCTGGGGATTGCTTGAGTCTGTGGTACCCCGGGCAACGAGAGCCTGCGGTTCCACGGGCAAAATAGCAAAAACCTAGCCTCAAAAAAAAAAAAGAGACTAGGTCTCGCTATTTTTGCCCATGTAACCGCAGGCTCACGTTGCCCAGGGTACCACGGACTCAAGTGATCCCCAGCCTCAGCTTCCTAGGTAGCTGGGATTACAGGTGCACACCACCACGCCCAGCTATTTTTTGGGGACTAGGTCTTGCTCTGTTGCCTCAAGCGGAACTTGAACCATGATCCCTAGCCCTTGCTGCTTCATAGGCTGAAGATAACAGGTATGAGCCACCGTGCCCAGCGTGAGATTAGAGTAACTAGTATTTTTATGTTTTCGTTTTCTACTAGCTGTCTCTGCCTGTGATGATGGATGTCAGTAAGGCCCATTCCATGTTGGCAGGAGTGAACCCGACTTTCCTCTGAGAGGACTGGTTATCCTATTCTGTACATGAGCACACTGAAGATCTGAGAAGTGTTCAAGGTTTGCCAGCTAGTAAATGGCAAAACTGGCACTAGAACCTGTTTCTCAGTGCTTAATCTAGTGACTAAGCCTTGCTAAGATGGCAGCAGGCAGAGTGCCAGGTGTTCGCTAGTCCTGAGGTCCCCCACACCCAGTGGAAGAGTTTGTAGGAACCTGGCTACCTCCCCATCTCAGTGTGGAGGGCAAAGCAGGTCTCAGTACAGTGAAAGTCTAGCACCAGCTACATCAGAGATAAAACCAAGTGAGAAAAATCCTTAAAAAGGATCTTGAAGATTGACTAGATGAGGCTTCCTGTCGACCAGAGTGGCTCACAGTACTGTTTAGTCACCTGACTTTGATATCCAGTCTGGGTCTTTTGGAAGTATGGATAAGGAGGCCAGCAAATCAGTAGAATTTGGTTTTGGCTGGCTCTGTGGGCTGATGGGGAGGTGGGAGGACTTGGAGCAAGTTGAAATGAATCTAGCTTTTCAGAACTCTGGTCAGAACTTCTGACCCTAAAGAAGAAAGGCCAGCTGTGACCTCCCTCTAATGTGAATGGTGGGCTGCTGCTGACCGTGCTTTGTCACAGCCCTGTGCTCCTCAAGGTATTGGGCATGGTTGGCATAACCAGGGCACATCAAGAGATTCTTTGTCTCTCTCTAGTAGGAGAATGGGTTAGCTAGCTTTGTTGGGAGAGAGTGAGAGGTGCTGAACTTTTTTGTGGTCTCTGCCCAGTAAACATTGGATGGCAAGGAGGGCTGCAAGGAGAGCCAGATTCGTCTCCAAAGCAAGAAGTCCTAAGGGCATGGAAAGCTCTGCTTAGGGTAGTGTGCAGCTGGGGAGCATAAGCTTGAGTCTTTGGACATAGCATAAACTGATCTAGGGGAGGCAGCTGGCAATTGAGAGCTGGCTTGACCTCACCTTTATACTGTTTCTGGAGCTGGTGCCTTAGCTGAAACAGGTAGATACAAGTCCAGCACTGGAAGGCAAAGCCCTCAGCACTTAGGGGCACCATCAGCCTTTACTCAGACAGGAAAGATTCTGGGTGAGAACATGAATTTAGGTCAAGGTGTAGAAGGAGCTCTGAACTGGGCACAAGTGTCAGGAAGTTGCTGTTGGTTCTACTACATGATTTAGGCACATCCCCCTACCTGACCATGGTTTGCCCTGTTTTTCATACAGTTTTTCATAATAAGTTATGTGTGCTAGAGTGAGGGAACATACATTGGATCCTGCCTACCCAGGACTTACAGCCTACCAGACAATACCGAGGTAGTTAAAGACTTGGCCTGTGTATGAAAGGATTGTGGGGATCAAATAAGATAACTGAATGAGGATCATTGTGTAAACAAAGACTGCTGAACAGGGATCAGGACACCCGATTTCTGGGCCCCACTTAGCTACTAGTTAATGGTATGACTTTGAGAAAGTTGATTAATCTTTTAAAACCTCAGTTTCCCATCCATATATATCCCTATATATATTCCAAGGTCAGTCTCAGACTGTCAGAAGCAGAATAGCTCTTCATCTTCATCCCATCTTAAACCACTTCATACACATACACGCATGCATGCACACACACATGCACAAACAAAACAGTTGCTTTATATCTATCTATCTATCTATCTATCTATCTATCTATCTATCTATCTATCTATCTATCTATCTATCTATCTATCTATCTATCTATCTATCTCTATGTATACACACATATATATATGGAACTATTCTGCTTCTGATAGCCTGAGACTGACCTTGGAGTATATAAAAAGTAATTTGAGAAATTGCATATATATATATATATTTTTTTTTTTTTTGAGGTACACACAAGGTGTAAGGGGTCATCAGCAGTGTTTCCATCATGTGTTTCCAGCATGCTCTGTGCCTTTTGTAAAAGGGCCTTTCTTTGTGTGTAAGATTATTACCCTTAATGGTTTGGGGAATGTAATAAAATAAAAGGATACTTTGATTTGTTTACCTCTTTAGCTTGCAAAGTACTTTTATTCCCATTGCCTTATAGTAATGCTTATAGCAATACACCAATAGGGTTTACTTAACCTGTTTATAGACAAGGAAACTGAATCTGAGCAAGTGATGAAACTGGACCTAGAACCCAGGACAACTCCTTCCTGATTTTTTACCTTAAACTGGTGGCCACGCTATGACCTCCTCTACCTCCCATCCCAACCTCATGACTTCAGCCCAGCCCCAAGTGTCTGAAATTCTCATAGGCTTCTTGAGCTGTCTTTGTTGTTGAGATGTTATGAGGGATGGTATATTCCTATCCCAGGTCTCCATACACAGCTTCTCACATATACCTCCAAGATAAGATAGGAACAGCTAGACAATGAGAGGACGCAAGAAAGTAGTATCAAGTCTTATTACTTCCCCAGTGCATTTTGTGTATCCAGAGCAATCATTCCCAGCCAGCCACTTCTGAAGTCTACTGCTTCTTTCCCTTTCCTCGTTGTCTTGGTTTCATGTAAAAGGAGAACCTAAACTCAGGCCCAGGAGAGTCTGGGTTCAGGACACCAGCAGACCTGGCATCAAGTCCTGAGTCTGAGTGGACGAGGTGGTGGCATTGGGAGGGTCTTATTTTGAGGATTAAGGAAGAAGATTTTGGTATATGTGCTGCTGAAGAGAGCACTAAGGAAGAAGATTTTGGTAAAGTACCCAGCCAGCACAGTGTCTGCCACAAAGCACAAAGCATTCTTACAGTACAAATGTGAATTATTCTCTGAGGCTCACTTCAGGCTTTGCCATAATGATGAGAGAACAAGGCAGGATGAGTGTGAAAATTCAGGTTCTGTCCATACATTCGCACTTGGGTCTTGGGGTACGACAAGAGCCAGTCCCACTCATCTTGTGGTTTGGAGCTTTCTGGCCTGCCAGGGCAGTTGGGAATCCCCCGTCGGTTCCTCACTGAGTCATTTGGAGCTGAACCTTCAGGCAATTCTGATGCTCCAGACCCAAATTGAAAGGCCTCAGCTTCTTTTGTTAGTGCATGATGAAGTGGTTAGCAGGGACCCCAAACTGTTAAGGTGTGCATGCTCTAAAGGGAGTCCAGTCATCTATACACACAAAGGCAAAGGAAGTAGACTCTTAGTGTAAAAGATTTTTAATAGAATTGGTGTGTATGTGGTCGAGAGAGAGAGAATTTCAAATAATAGTATCCCATAAGACTCCCATCCCCAAATGCCCATCCAAACAGCCCCAAGCTAAAGCTGCAAAGTTTGCCACAAGTCTAAGGACCCTTTTGGCAAGGAACTACAAGAGCTGGGACAGAAGGCAAGACTCAAAATTCAAAATGTACGTAATCACCATGAAGTTAGGGTAATGATTGCCATTAATGATTGCCATTGTCTCTGTCAGGGACCAGGAGCAGCCTTCCTTGTGTCTCTCACCTATGTGTCTTCTCCAAGTATCTCTTCCAAGTTTCTTTACATTGTCTCTTCTCTACCTGTCTCCTTCAAGTCCCTGTTTACATATGTCTCCTCTCTATTTACATATTCACTTCACTCCTCATTCTGGAAGTCCAGTTCATGGCACATTGGGACTTGTAGTTCAAGGTTGCAGCATGTAAGTGTGGGTCATTGGGGAAAATGACTCCCATTCTCTGCTTCTCCTTTCATGGAGATGTGTCTGTAATTCCTTGGATTATCAAGGTAAAGCAGAATTGAGAGCAAAGATGTATCTCCTGAAAAAATCAACTTAAAGCATGCAACTATAGGGCTGTCTGGGCCCTCTGCCTTTCTGTGTAGTGGTAGTCATTTGTGGGGAGGAGTCAGAGTTTGCTTCAAATTATCATCCTTCCGTATTCCTTGTAGACTTTCATTCTGGAGTTCCTTTGCTGCTTCTGAGTAACCCACTCTTATTTTCCCAGTACGGTCACAGGATAATGTCATTTCATAGAACAGCCTGCATGGTAGACCAGGCTCTCCCTAATACTATAGTCACCTAATTAAATTAAAATTAAATTAAATTAAAATTCCTATTTTACAGAGGCAGATACCAAATCCCTGTGAGGTAAACTGACTTGCCAAGCATCACATTCTGTCACTCTGAGTTCATGAAACTCCAGGTTCCCCTGGAATAAGACGGGTGCATCCTACCCAGTAGACAGCACTCAGTGCTGGAGTTGAGTGACATAGCAGAAGAAAATTGGAGCTTGGATTCACTTCCCAGAGCTGTCTTCTGCTTGCTCTGGACCTTAGAAACGTAATGGTATGCTGAAAACCTGAATTTCTTCACTTGCAGAAGAGAATAATAATTACAGGACCTATCTCATGGACTAGTTGTCAGGATTAAATGAAGTAAGTGCTGAGCCCCATGTCTGTTGCATAACAAGTGCCTGGTAAGTGTTATAATAGACATTCAATTATGTTAATCAAATATTAGAATTATAATGTTATAAAAGGTCATCATCAAACATCTGTGCTCAGCCCTGTGTTAAGGAAGATCCAGACCTAGCAGCAGGTTAGAGTGCACCTTATCAAGCTTTTTTCTGTTTTATCCACCTGACCTCAAGGTAGAGGATAGTATTCCTATCTCATTATGGAGAAAAACAGACTGAGAAGTTAATTTGTTAATACATATTTATTGATTACCAGTTAGATATTAGGCTCTGTCCTAAGTCCAGGATACAGAGGATGAGGTCAGCAGAATCCCTACCCTCTCACAGTGAGCCTTCTGGTAGAATGCTGCCTTAGCAGAATGAATGGGCAGGTAAAGAAGCCACACCCACTCCACTGGACTGCTCCTGTTTCCCAAACAAGCTGGGCCCATTTCTGTTAATGTATACTTGCTCGTGATGGGTCTTCTGTTTGGTCTTCCCTTTCCCCTTTCTCACCTTGGCCGAGTCTTGTCACCTTTTAAGAATCATCTCAAAAGTCAAATCCCCCTTAAACTTTTCCCTAAACATCCTACTCTGGGGGGCTTCTTGCAATCTTCTAGCACCTTCTACATCCTTCCTATTAATAGCATGTATGTACTAATTCTTTACTCACCCATCTGTCTCCTTTGCAGGATTGAGCTCTTCAAGGGCAAGGACTGTATTTTATTTATCTTTGTAGACTTGGGACCTGAATCACAGGCTTTAGAGAGATGTGTGTGGAATACAATGAGGTGCTGATTGTATTCTCATCTTAGAGAAGAAAGACTGTAGAGATGAGAGGGTATTCTGAATGAGACCTTGGAAGATGAGTGGGATTGAATTAGAGTTGGGGTAGGGGTGAGGGAGGGTGGCTCAGAGAGAAGGCCAACTAGAGATAGGACTGGGAGAGGAGGGATCTTTGGAGGGACTAGGTGGGCCCAACAGCAGGTCTTTGTTGGGAGGTAGGGGGCACTGTGCAGTAGGGATTCTTGAAGAATTCTCGACAGAGGAGGAACCTTTTTTAAGCTGTGAGCCAGGACTAATTTGGTAACATCTAGCAATTCAGTAGGAATTTGTGAGGGGGTCATACTTTAGTCAGAGTGGCTCCAAGGGTACCCACAGTGAGATTGTGTAGGAGTACCCCTCAACCTGGGAATTTCAAGCACTTTTGCTGGTAAGGGCGGGGCTTGAGACAGGCAGATATGCTGCAAATACTCCCCTTGCTTTTCTACTGTTAATCCGGGAGAGCTGCCCCAGGGGGCTTTGCTGTGCAAGGTGCACTTGACTAGCTGAGGGGGAAAGGGAACTTCTTGCTTTTTGAATTCAGCAAGGCCAGTGCCTGAAGGAACTATTTCTTCCCTCAGAAAAGGGAGAGGGAAGTGGGGGACCCAACTGAGTGGCGAGCTGGGCAGAGACCCAGAGCACCAATGAAAGGTGGAGAGAACCTGTTTATCATTGTGTACTGACCCAAGGCTGGAAAGAGCAGAGCCAGGGAATTCCTTATGGGAAATGGTGGCAGGCCCAAAACTAGTTTGCACTGGGAGTCGGGTAGAGTGAAAGAGGCCAGACCTCTCTCTCCCTGACAGGGAGCCTGGATACTGCCCTACCTCTAAAGCTGGGGCTGCCAAGATACAAGGAAGAGTTACAGGCTGCTGTGGACCATCTTCCTTTTCTACACTGAGTCACAGCATAGCCTGCAGAAGATGGCTTGTTTTCTGGGCTTCAAGGCTCCTGGGCTATCTGGAGAGGGAGAGGTAGATTCACTGGGGTGGCCACCCTACCAGCCTCTGGCCATTTGTATACCACCAACCCTCCCTCTCAAGTGTTCCAGTTTCCTATCTTTGGCTATTATGGAGCAGGCATAAAAGATATGTATACTTTCAGTCATTACCATCTCTTGGGTTAATGAACTCCAGAGGTTGTTACCCAGACTAGAAAGTAGGTCAGCCTTTTATTTATCCTCAATTCTTTTTCCAGATCTGGGCTGGAGAGGAGGGCTTCTCACCCTTGTCCCTGGATCTGTGATTGACTCTACTCTCTCTGCATTTCTACTGTTCAGTTTTCCTCATATTTGTATTGTTTACACCTGCCCTTCTCAGCATAGAGGGTAGTGAGTGGTTCTTTATGAGTGGTGACAAATGGAACAGAGTGAGAAAGGTACTGAGACCCATTTACATTAAAGATATTTTTTGAATAGTTCATCTCACAAGTGCCACTACTACTTCCAGTCTGTGTAACCTTGGGCAGATTACCCAACCGTTCTGAGTTTGGGTTTTCTTGTCTATTAAATGGAGATATTAAAAGATATTTCCTAGGGGAATTATATGTCTGTGTAGTGCCTGACAGAGATAATACGTGACTAGTGCTGAGATGTGTCAGCTTTTAATGTTGCATATGGTCTTTCCTGCTGCTTTTACTATGCGTCACCTCTGTATTACAGGTGGGAAGCTAGAAGCTCTAATTGTGGAGCAGCCCTCCCCTTTCACATTGTCAAAGTGGTGGAACCAGGGCCAGAAGCCAGGAGTTACAGTCTGTGTGCCATTGAATGAATTACTCGGTCTCTTAGGGAGTTAATTGGGTCATGGGTAAAATGGGGATCATCCTGCCCTGCTACATGTATATTCCCTGTATGTGTGAGCCAGTCAAATGAGAAAAGGGATGTGAAAGTACTAGGTAAGCTGCAAATACTTGCCACCCACCAGGCTGAGCCATATATTTTTCTTTTTTGCCAGCCACGCACCAGGCTGGGCCATATATTTTTCTTCATTTACCCCTATAAAATATGAGGTATTCCTGTGATCCCCCTCCCCCTTAAACATGAAGCAGTTGAAACTTAGGTGGGGAAGTATTTTGCCCATGGTCTCCCAAGTGGAGGAACTGGAATGGGATTAGGTTCCCACTCTGTTTACGTTCCCTGCAGCCTACTCAGACTGCCCAGTTGAGATTAGTAGGCTCAATCTTGTGTTCGATGACCCTGGGCTTTCTGTTTGGACTATATTTCTTTTCATTTGGGATGGTTTGGAAAGGAGACATAGACAAATTCCTGAGAACCAAGGTTTATCTTCTACTATCAGATTAAGGTGTCCCGGGCACAGGCACCACGTCTGACTTAGTCTGCCAGCCAGAGCAGCTTAAGCATGCTAAGGCTGAAAGCAGATGATTGGAAGGACAAAGGGGAGAGAGAATCCCAATCTGTGATCTCAGTACCCTAGGGAATCAAGTCTTGTCTCCCTGAGCTCTTTCAGAAGCTCTCTCTGGAGTTGAGGGGAAAGCCAGGGAACTGGGAACCTACAGAGCGTGGGATCTGTAGAAAGCCACTGCCACCTTGGATCATGGCGTGGTGCCGCTGAACTCTGCTAGCTGAGCTCAAGAGCCTGCAGAATCTGGTATCAGATGCTCCCTGGCTGCCAACCCTTGTCTTCTCTGTGCTTCTCCCTCAGGAGAGGGAGGCTGGCAAATGGTACTGTTACCCATATCCAGCTGAGGTTGTGCTTGTGAGCTGTACCCATCTGGCATACCAGCCTGAGCTTTGGTAGGCATAGGCAGCCCTTTTACTGGGGCAGTCCAAATACTGGAGGAGCAGGTTAGAGTATCTCCAGGGGCGTGGGGACCGGCAATAGAATCCCATAGTGACATCTGGAGAATGACCTGATTTCCTCACAGCCATCCCCGAGGACTCAGGAGCAGTATAGAAGTCACTGTGGCACAGGGGAAGCATTGGTTCTGCCACTTACTTATTCACTTTGTGACTTTACACAAGTCACACAAACCTCTGAATGTGTCAAGTTTTTATGGGTCAAATGGAAATAATAATTTATGAGGAATCCTCTACCGCATAAGCTCTTAGGGACACAAGCAAAATTGCTGTAGACAGCAGTTGCTTATAACCAAGCAACTTGCTGAAACCAAGCAGATGAAATTAATCATATCATGGAAAAAAAACAGGGATTTGTTGAACACCTATGAGGTATACATGGTGGAACTTATAGAAGAAGTTAAGTATCCGGTTCAGTTAGGGAGGGACATTGCTAAACACAATGAGCAATTTTCTAATGAGTCAGGAAGTAAAATACTCAATTCAGGACTTCATGTGTTTACTAACTAAAGAATTGGTACTGAAATCAACTTGGGGGATTATGTCCATCACCTAAAAAAGAAATAGGGTAGAGTAAAATAAAATTGAACCAAAAACATCAGTGTGCATTTAAGAGTACAATGTAAGATTAAACAACTTGTAAAATACATTCCAATGTATTGAATAGTTTCATGAATTTGTTTAGTGTCACATATATCTCAGTTATACCTGTTTCTAGATATAATCTCTGTATAAAATTCTTGCATTGGGTCTCAGCAAAATTTGAGAAATGGTTTTTAAGTCAAGATACAGGTTCTTCAGGTTAGAGGATAGTTAATGGGATCTGCACAGTGTGGAAGCTGTGTGGTGATGGGGGCTTAGCCTTGGGGGCAGAGGAGTGTAGTGTGAGGGACAGGAGCAGGCTGCAGAGTCAGGCAGATCTGGATTTGAGGCCCAGCTCTGTTACTTATAGCTACACATCATGGAACCATGTCTTACTGTCTTAGATTCTGCTTCTGGAAAACAAAGAGAATGATATCATTGTAGGGCAATTATGAAATGTACATAAGATTAATGTAACAAACTATAGAAATGATCCCTGAAAGTATAGTCTTCATAAGATTAGCGTAAAGCATTTAGGGAGAAATTGGCTAAGTAGTAAATTTGATGTACCAGTGGTAACTACATTTGCTGTCATCTCTGAAGTTGTAGCCATACTCTGGCTCTTCAAGGGTTGCTGTGACCCGGAGAGAAGCAAAAGCAGTCAGATAGAGAGGGGGCATGTCAGGGGATAAGTGTGAGTGTGCCTGGTGCAGGTCTGGATGGCTGAGCAGTCTTAAACGGGGGTGTTGAAGATTACAGGTAAAAGGTACCAGGAAAATTTTGGCATTAATAGAGACAAGAGTTTAACAATACAGAAACTTCAACAGTAGGATAACTTCACCTGAAGATAATGATGTCCATTCTTGGAGGAGTTTCACCAGAGGCTGGCCGGCTAGAGACTCTTCACATTAGGCCACCTGAAGAAAGGGACTTTCCAAAGCTTGAGTGACGTTTTCAGACCAGAACAGCCCCCAGGGGCCATTTGGTTCCACCCTTTGGTCAGCTTCCCTATTACTAGAAACTGCCTCATGCACTTCCTCCACTGTCAGAAGCAACTACCCCAGAGCCTCTTCTCTATCATGCTCTTTGCAGGTATGCCTCAAATTCATCTCAAAACTCCTTTTGGGGAGTCCTTTGAGAGTCCATTCATATTGCAGGCCATAGAGAATTGGCCTGGGACTCCTTATTATGTAGCAATCTGATCATATGCCTTCTGACATCCTGGCTGACTGGGCTGGAGAATAAGTTAGCATTCTGATATTTTAAAAGTGCCTCACACCCTGTGCATAAAAACCAGTCTGTCCACCTTTGCCGAGTGCAGACCTGCGGTTCCTTCTCCCCATCCAGGTTAGTTAAATACCTCTGCAAAAGAAGCCACTCAAGCAATGATATTTCCTCAGAAATTTCCCAGATTAAGATTTTCAAAACAAAAATGGATTTTTCAGCTTTCATTTAAAGTTTGTTTTTTTTGTTTGTTTCTAAGAAGATCTTTGTCAAATTAAAGGTGTTTCTTAAAACCATTTGTACCTTTGAATCCAGGAAATATGGGCGTCTGTTTTGTATTCAGTTGAAATTCTGGTTTGAGGTTTCATGTTGGGGCTTTGAAGCTGGCAGAGCTGTTATCTGGCATCATTTAAAAGAACTCATACATTTGTGTCTGCAGTTGGGAGAATGGGCACCTCTGAGACCCTGCAGTCAGATCTTATCAACAGAGACAGACCAGAAGGCAGGGGTGTCAGAGGGCCATGTATCTGATGACATAGAAATTCTGCTTTTGCGCTTTTTTAAAAGATTGGGGGTGAAAACCTTGTCCTCCATGAGCCTCAGTTTTCTAATCTGAAATAGATTAGATACTATCCACATCCATAACTGCCAGAACTTCCTGTTGATTCAGTGTGGGCAGCCCCTTTCCTTTAGCTCAAAACTCGAAGGCTCATCCCCTGGCTTGTTATATAAGCAAGTGCTTTTTAAGGTAGTGGGAGGCATCGTGGCCTGTGATACATGGCCCTTTGGTTTCCGCTCCCTGGGTGTTTCGGGGTTGCTTGGAGACACAGGCCTGTTTGTAAATTACCTGACTTAAAGGTGTAGTCTCTGCTTTTCTCCCAGGGGAGGGAAACGAAGGGTGTGTCCTCAGGTACACATTCTGCCTCTCAGTGGTGAGAGGGTCAGCGGTTCACAAGGCTGGTGACCTGTGTCATTGCGTTGAGGGGGACATGTTTGCTGTTTCTCCTCACTTGGTCAGTTCCAAGGCTGCTCTCCGGCCTGTGTAGTTCCCCGGATAAAATGCACCGAAGAAGAGGACCTGCCCTTTTGTGTCTCTGGCTTCCGCTCTGCCTGAGCTCCTCCCTCTGCTCTTCTAGCCAGTAAAAGTCACAGCAGCACATTTCCTTCCTGAGAGAGAAAATCTGAGAGGCTTGGGCCAAGCCCTGTCCCACAGCGGCCTGAGAGCCTCCTGTCAGTCTTCGAGCACCTTTAACCCTGTGCTCCGCTCGGGGAGGTCAGCAGGACTGAGGACGGGCTCTTGGCTGAGCTCCATTTTGGATTTGAGTTTGGATTTTTCCACTGGTTTGATGGAGGGAGACTCCTTTGCTGAATATTGCCTTTCAGCAGTGTCATGTAACTTTTTAATTGGAGGGGAAAAAAAACCGAAAGGCACAAAAAAGAAATTTAAAAGATTTTAAAAGTAACTAAAGTGTGTGTATAGAAAGGGTTGCTCACATCCATTTTTCTTCCTTTTTTTAATGGTATTTTCAGAACAATACTAGGCAGAATCAATTCCTTTTTCTTAAAGAATATTGCTCTTTTGACTAAATAAAGAAGCACACACACACACACACACACATATATATATATAAAAAATCGTATTTTTCTCCATCTCTTCTTTTTCTTACTAATATTGCTCTGTTGACTAAATCAGGAAGCATATGGTGCCTATTCAGCTTGGAAATGTCAGTCTTCTCTTTGCCCCTAGGTGTTTGTGGGCTCATTAGTTCCCCAGGGACTCACTAAGAGCAAACCTACTCACTTGAAGCACCTCAGCTACTGTGGTGCTGCTCTGCCTATCTGGGGTGGTTCTCCCCACCGGCTCTAGATGGCATGCAGTGCCCAGGGAATGTCAGTGCTGAGAGGGCCAGGACTTTGTTCTAGTCATAGGAGTATTTTCCTGTTGTCTGCCCTAGAAAATGCCTGCACAGAAGTATGATAGCTGCTCAGTTATCAGATGTACAGGTACAGCTGGTGGTGTTTGATGGGACTGTAAGAGGTATGTAGGATTTTGAGACATAGAGACAGTTTGGAGAGTCTTCCAGCAGAGGGACTGTCCTGAGCAAAGACTGAGAAGCTGGGAAGGGCCAGGGCATGAGAGCAGAAACTGTGAGTAACTAGTTTTGCTGGAAGCAAGAGGTGAGTGTGTTATTTCTATACTTGTTTGGTGAGTTTTTTGTCCTACTCTGCACCTTGACACAGACCTTCTAAGAGGCTCACTTATTGAGGCCCGCCCAGGATGGCGGTGCTTTGCCTTCCTGTACAGAATCAGGTGCTTGGGCCTCTACCTCAGAGAGGCACCTTACCTCCTGGTTCCTTAGCACACTGCGGGGTGAGCACTTGAACCTTTTGTCTCTTTGGCCTATGCATTGTATGTCAGGGGCAGCATTTCCTCTCAGCCATGTTTGGACATACTGAGATAACAGCCCTGAAAAGCGCCATAAGGACTGGAGGGCAGAGGGGAGAATGGAGGCCTTTTTCCTTTGGGCACCTCTGATGGACTCTGTCCTCTGCTTCGCAGGCTGGAGGAAGTCCCCTTGGAGGTCCTGAGACAGAGGGAGTCCAAGTGGCTGGACATGCTCAACAACTGGGACAAGTGGATGGCCAAGAAGCACAAAAAGGTGAGAGGCTGACTGGGTGCTGGGTTGGTCGAGTTGGCAGCCTGGGGAGGAGAGGAAGAGGAAGGAACTGTATCAGTTTGCAGGCATAGGGGCTCTACCAACTGCCAGCTGGCTGGAGAGCAGTATTCAATCTTTACTTGGTCTTCCCAGACTCATGTAAACTTTATGTCAGAGTCCAACTTCAGCTAAGCCGCTCATAGCCAAAGCCTTTGCAGGCAGCTTCCACCCAGCCCTGCTCGGAGAAGTGCTTGTTGCTTATCACCTGTCAAGGAGAACTTTATTATGCCAGTGATAGCTTATATGCATTGATTAAAATAATGGACGCTTGACCTGGCTAATCCTTTCATACTCCAATAAGGTTGGTGGTAGTAGTAGCCCTACCTACAGAATCAAGGTCTGTACCCAGATGGTCTCACATTAGTGTCTGTACTCTTCACCTCAAAAAGGGCCTTCTTCACCATTTAAGATTAATGTGATGATTCCTCTTACATCCTGGTGAAAGCAAAAAAAAAAAAAAGCAACCTCACAGTTTGTGGTCTTACTGGAATGAATCGTCCAGTCAGCCTTTTCTAGTCAGGCTATCTTTAGGCACTCACCCTGTTGCCCATAGGAATCTCCTTATCCCCCATGCTTACCTGTGTGTATTGTTGCCCTCAGCTGCATTGGCTGGGTCTGGTTACATCCTGGCCTGGAGAAGGCCTGTCCAGAGCCTTGTCATAGCTGGGGTCTCTGCATGTTACCAGTACACAGAGTTAACTTGTTGGCCTGTACATTAGCTGACACAGTGATTTGGTCCAGACTGGTGCAGCTGGTGGCTGGGCCTAGCAAGCTCTAGATGGAAAGTTAGGTTTGGCTTGGACCCAGCCCCTTGCCTTCCTCACTTCATGCCTGAGGCTAGCTATGTAATTGAACCAGTTTCCCTGGTCCAGTGGGAATGACGGTCCGGTTGAGAGACTCCCACAAGGTAGTGACCGTAAATCTCTATGATACCCAAGCCTGAGCTCTTTCTTGCTGTTCTACGTGGGTTTTGGGGCGCTGATTTTTTTTTTTTTAAGGCCACTCAACTACTTCCTGCCTAGCTCTGGGATCTATCTTCCTGCCTCCTCATCCCTCAGACTATTCCTCTCAGTTTCAGCTCCCTCTCCACTGTCTGTTGTAGTGACTAGTGGTTGGCAGATAGTAGCTCTAGCTTTTTTGCCCCAACTTCCCTGGCAAATAGGGATTCCAGAGGGAACCTTGGGGAGGTCCTGTTAAGACAAGTCAGCACTACTTCCGCTTCCCCTTTGCTTCCCTGCACTGTGGATAGAGGCCAAGGGCAACCCCTGACCAGCAGGAGCCACCACAGAAGTGCTTTACTCCACTCTACCTGGAGGCCCTAACCCTCTGAGGCCCTCATCAGCTGGGGCCACGTTGGCCTTGGGATTTCTTCCTGCCTAGCTCTGCAGGGTTGGGCTCTCCCTCTGACACAGGAAACACAGTACCTGCTTCAGGAAGTGGGCTCAGACCCAGTGCTTCTCCAAGACTCAACCTAAGTCCTCAGGAGGGACCAGGCCCTGTAGGAAGGTGGGGCTGTGGCTGGAATGCTATCTTCTCCTGAAGGACTCCTTTAAACTGTGACCCTACCCTTCTGGAGTTCAGCTGGCAGGGTGTGCCCTCAAGTCAAGATGTTGCAACCATAATGCTAACCCCTCCAGCTTTCCACTTGAAGCACTTTCTCTTGCTTTATCCTTACTGACTCCCACCATTGTCTCCTCACTAAGATAGGTATGTAGAGATTGCTCTCTAGTATTTCTGTACGGAGAGTTCCAGAGGCCAGGGTGGGGAAAGCTTGCTATACTACTATCTCTCCATCCCCACCTCTACACCCTGGGCCTGAGTGAAGGTGGGCTGAAGGTATTCCTAGGCACCCTTGGGGCCAAATATGACCCAGCATTATGATGTTGTGGAGGCTGGCTTGGTCTGGCTAAAGACAAGAGGACCTGTGGCTCCAGACCCTATCTCATCTCTTTGCCGAAGCCTACCTAGCCCAAGCTTCCTTAAGAAGACTGTGTCCCACAGCACCAGGAAACTGTTCCCAGAATCTGGGGCAGCTCCCTTCCTCTCCCCACTTAGCAGGCAGTCCCAGAAACTTGTTTGACTCTTATGACCAGCCACTCTGCTCTTTGCCTACTACCCTCAGCTGTTCTGCCTGTCTTCCTGATTCTTGACTCTCTCTGACCCTTGGAAAGTTTTCTTTATTTGTACTGGTCACCAGGAAGGCTGGCTCACTAGGCTGCCTTCTCGAAGCGCTTCCAACAGTATTGTTTGAGGGGGTTTCCAGGTCAGGGGAAGTTAGGTGTGAGCCCAAAACCCTGGGGGTTGTCAGGCTTTTTCAAATGGGAGAAGCCATGGTCCACAGGAATGACTCTACCTTTGCCCTCCCCTTCCTTAACCTGGGCCTTGAGGTCAAGGACTATCAGGGCAGCTGCCTGAGACCCTCATTCCACCCCAAACCCAGGAGGAGCTCACCTCTCTGACTCTGAAAAGCAAGTGAAGTAGAAAATGCATGAGGTTGGATTCCCCCTAGCATGTGTGGTGTAGTTTCTATGTAGTAGAGTCTTTAGTGGTGTAATTCTTATCATTTTGTCACTCTGTGCCTTAGTTTCCCCATTTGTGAAAAGTGTGATGGTTTTTTAAGGTGGCATTTGTCAGCCAGGCACGGTGGCGCGTGCCAGTAAGCAACAGCCTATGGAGTCGTGGCAGGGTCTGGGGATCACGGTTTGAGACCTGTCCAGGGCAGCACAGTGAGACCTTGTTCCAAAAAAAAAACAGCTGGGCATGGTGGTGCATACCTGGAAAGCTGAGGCTGGAGATTGCTTGAGTCCGTGGTACCCTGGGCAACGTGAGCTTGCGGTTCCACAGGCAAAAATAGCAAGACCTAGTCTCAAAAAAAAGAAAAAAGAAAACATAGAGCCACTCAGATCAGCTCTCTTTCTTCCGAATTAGCCTGAGAGCTCACCTCTCTAGACTGATTGTTAAACAGACACCCCCCATGAAAGTGCCCAGGCCACATTCTCTGGGGCCCCTTTAATTTGAATGTCTCTGTTTTGATTTAGAAAACTCTAATGGGGAGTCAGAATCCTCTGGTAGGCCTAAGGGATACCTGTGTTGTCGTTGGATCAGGGAATGTGGGGACTCTGCCATTACCTGGTAGCAGCATAATCTAGTTCAGTCACACCTTTCCATCCCCCAGCATTGCAGCATCAGTAGGAAAGTCTTCTTTTCTGCTCACATGCTCATTGATGACCCTGTAAGCACTGGCAGAGGGGCTCAGCTCGCACATAGCCTTTGGGGAAGCTGCTTGGCAAATACATGAATACGACCCTCTCTTTGACTTTCAGATTCGTCTGCGGTGTCAAAAGGGCATCCCACCTTCTCTTCGGGGCCGTGCTTGGCAGTATCTGTCAGGAAGCAAGGTGAAACTACAGCAGAACCCTGGAAAATTTGATGTGAGTTGTCTTTCTTTCCGTATCTTCCCCTCCACCTTGTCTCTTGGTATCCTCGGTGTGTTTACCATTAAGTCCCCAGCTGCCATTCAGCGCTTTCTCTTTTTTTTGAAACTAGGTCTCGCTGTTTTTGCCGTGGAACCCCAGGCTCTCGTTGCCCGGGGTACCACAGACTCAAGCAATCCCCAGCCTTAGCTTCCCAGGTAGCTGGGATTACAGGTGTATGCCACCATGCCCAGCTATTTTTTGCCCAGCTATTTTTTTCGCTACGGGCCCCAGGCGGGACTCAAACCGTGATCCCTAGCCCCAGCCACTTCATAGCCTGAAGCTTACAGGCACAGGCCACTGTGCCCAGCTAGCGCTTTCTCTTGACAGCCACTCAGGTTTGCTCTTGGGCTCAGTAGGCTCTTCCCTGTCCTTGGTCGTCAGTAGGGAACACTAAGGTCTTTTCCCTAAATGCCTTGGGCCCTATGCTCTGAACCTTTGGGGGT
This sequence comes from Uropsilus gracilis, assembly GCA_004024945.1. Classification (NCBI taxonomy): domain Eukaryota; kingdom Metazoa; phylum Chordata; class Mammalia; order Eulipotyphla; family Talpidae; genus Uropsilus; species Uropsilus gracilis. The sequence continues at coordinate 19,676 of PVHY01013044.1, read as the reverse complement.
CTGCCTAGCAGGACCAGAGGACCTTCAGCAGTTTCTAGCTTCCCATCCTCTACTCTTAACCTGCTTCATCCAAACCTAGCCAGATACAGTTCACCCATGTTGCTTGGGGGTTAGTCAGCCCCAGGTGTGGCCGAGCCAAACTAGTATCCTAAAAGCAAGTCAGTATCCAGAAGCAGGTCAGTAGTCAGCGTGTGCTTTCTGCAACCCTATCTTTTCCTACCCATTTCCACCCCCGGCTTCCTGCCCTATTGCTAGGAGAGTAAGAAAACCCCTGGCCTTCCCCTGGCCTGGCAGCTTCTCCAGTCTGCCCCGTAGGGAACTATGGGAGGCAGTTTTCTTCCCTGGAGTTGCCTTGGCTTACTTGCCAAATGTCACCTGGCCCAGGCATGAGGGCTTCCTCCCAGGCTCTTGGGACAGACATGAGACAGAGCTCCCAGCTACCAACTTTTTGCTGACATACTTTATGCTTCAGCGAACACTCTTATCCTGCCAAGTCCATTCCCTGAGAAGAGTGGGCAGGGCGGGGTAACTTAGAGTTTGACCTGGAGAGGGGGAGAGCTGTTTGCTGGCAGCACTTGGCCCTGCAGGGTGGGGGACAGGGTGTTGGGAGGAGTGTCTGGCCGGGGTAGTCTGACTTCGAGCACTTGAACTGTTCCATGGAGCACCAATATCAGGCCCCGCTCAAGTGTTCTTTCTACTTACATTTTCCTCTCTGGCTACATCTCTTTCATTTCGCTGGGCAACCTTGTAGGCAAAAGATGAGTGGTTTAGGGGTGGGAGCCCTACCCCAAGTCTATACCTTACCTCCTGCTGCTCAAGCACAGGCCTGAGAGCCAAGGGCATGGGCAGCTCTGCCACCCCCGGCCAACCCCATAGTCACTGTGTGTATGCAGTATGTGTGCTGAGGGGTCCGTTCATATGGAGAAGTGCTGACCAGCTTGGAGGGGTCCTGACGGTTGCCTGTGGGAGGAGGTAGATTTGCTGAGAAAACCTCTGGATGCTCTAAGCCTGAGTGGTGGGCCCCGTAGGTAGTCCTGGGTGTCAGTCAGTGGTTTGTAGGCACACTTGCAAGGACTTTGCCTGTGAGTGATGTGGAGGAAATGACCAGGGATAAGAAGATCCTCTGGCTGCTGTGGGTGCATGTGAACCCAGAGGGATTGGTGTAGTGATTGGTGCCACTGTTGGTGGCAGGGTGTACCTGTTCCTGTGCTCCCCCACAAACTCAATGGCTCATCCCAGCTTCAGCTGCTGGGGCAGGTTCTGCAGCCCTGATGGCTCTGTCTTCTCCTTTCCTTGCTATTTCCTCCTCCTTCTTTGGGCAGTGTAGGATTTTCTGTCCTTTGTTTACCTGAGTTTCCTTCTAGTTTCACTTTATCATGGAACCAGCACCTTCAGCTTCTGCGGAAGTTGAGATGACTGCTTCATCTGCCAGACGTCCACACCTGCCTTTCATTCCAGTGCCCTTTCTCCACAGATACCCTCCAGTGACTTTTCTTCTTTCTCACCAACCCACATGTGTTCAGGTGCCTTGGGCTGCTGAGGTACCAGGCAAGTAGGCAAGCAGATCCTAGGAACTGACTTTAGTTCTCAGGCTCCCACTTCATGGAAACCCCCAGGAGAATTTGTGGGAGCCTCCTCCCCATTCCAACAGAACCAAACCTTCATTGTACTCAGTACCCAGCCTGGGGCCTGACATGGGCACATAGGATACACACAGACTCCCATCTCGAGGTCTTTATGGGGCTCTGGAGGTTATACCCCAACCTTATTGGCTGCGTACCTGCCGTGTCCCTCTTCCTATCTTAAAACTTCTGTCAGCTTTTCCTCTTAGTACATACTCTCCATGTCAAATTACCTGGTACCCTAGGACCTGCTTGCCTCCTAGGGGCTCCTAATGCTGCCCTGTCCTGCTGGTGATGTGTACTTAGCCTGTTTCCCTGTTCACCCCTCTGGGTTTCTTTTATTAGTTCTTTCTTTAGTTCTGTCAAGATTTGAATTTACGTAGGTAAAATGCAGATTTAAAGGCAGCTGTTTGCTGATTTTGACAAGTAAGATATATACACTAACCAACATGCAAATCAAGATACAGAACATTTAGCCAGGTGTGGTGGCACGTGCCTGTAATCCCAGTTACCTGGGAGGCTGAGGCTCGGGATCACTTGAGTCCACAGGTTCAAGACAACACTGGGCAATATAGAGAGACCTAGTCTCTTTGGGGAAAAAAAAATATAGATAGATAGATAGATAGATAGATAGATAGATAGATAGATAGATAGATAGATAGATAGATAGATAGATAGATAGATAGATAGGTAGATAGAGAGATAGATAGATATATCATATATATATAAAACATTTAAATGGATGGAGATGATTTTTCTTTTTGTGATAGCCTGTTTTTATAAATGACACTCATTTTAAAAGGCGAAAGATTTATACGATCTGAAGAGAAACCAGAGTATGACACTCATTTTAGTTCATGGATTTTCAAAGAAAGAGTAAAACTTCCTTGAAACCCGAACACCCAGAAATGGCTTTGAGATTAATAGTCTGACAGATGTCATGTCCTTCCAGACAGGACTCTATCTGACCACGCACTTACCCCTCTTCCTGAGCAGATGACACCACGTACACAGGGACACAGAAGGCAGAGGAGCTGGGAATCAACCTGGCTTCCAGGCCCGCTCTGCCAGTTTTCTAGCCACTGGGTCTGGGCAAATGACTTTTCTTTGACCTTTAGCTTTCTCCTGGTGAATGCTGATAGTCATGATAGGACCTGTCTTTTGGGACTTAGGGGACAAGTCAGGGAGGCCCTGAATGCTTAGCTTAGCAGCTGTGCAGCAGAGCTCAGAGGTGGCAGTCACTGCTTTGATTGGAATAGCCTTCCCTCTTAAGGATGTGATCTAAAGCATTTGCCTTCATCCTGAAGCAAGTGCCTAGAGTTAATTCCAGACACTGCTATGATGAACACTCTTGCCCACACAGGTCTTCCTAGAGTGAGTATCATCCCTTAGGGTTCCCAGGCCTTTGCTTTCTTGCTTCTTTGCCCTTTTGTAGGCTTTCTGATCTGTCCTCAGGTGGGCCCAGTCCTTGATAGGAGTGGGTGGGAATTGCCGGTGTGTGTGCGTGTGGGGTGTGTGTGTGTGTGGGGGGTTCCTCCAATACCCAGAACAGTTGTATCTTCCTGGCGATCCCTAATTCCTAATAGATACCCTTGACCTTACTTTCAGGAACTGGACTCGTCTTCTGGGGACCCTAAGTGGCTGGATGTGATTGAGCGTGACCTGCATCGGCAGTTCCCTTTCCACGAGATGTTTGTGTCCAGGGGGGGCCATGGGTGAGCAGGCTGGACCTTATGGGCTGGAGGCTGGAGGCCCTGTCCCTCAGGGGCAGAGGAGATAAGAGGAGTTTGTGAGTGTGCTGGGGGCCTGGGAGCAGAAGAGCCCCAAATCTGAATGTTGGAGTTTCCATCTTTGGTTGAGTCTGATGGAACCTAAGTGTCTCCTCTTACCTGGGGGGCAGCTTTCACAGTGACTCACAGGAGTGTTAGATCCTACCCGGACAGGCCCTCCTCTGAAAGCAGGGATGGGGGAAGAGGGCGAGAGAGAGAGTTATGTGGGCAGAGGCTGTGTAGGAGAGATGCAGTGGGCCAGGAGACCGAGACAGTACCTGGGACACATTGACCTGACTGAGGGGCCCCAGCTGGGGTTTGTGACCCCACGCTCTGGTCCCTGACACATCTTTACCTGTATCTGGCATTCTGCCCTGGCTCTGCAGCCTACTTTCTCTTTGAGCCCTTGGCCTTGCCTATGAAATGGGTGACCCCTCCCAGCCTCCCTCCTCTGATCATGTGAAATGTCTGTGTTCTCTAGTGGGAGACTGACCCCTTGGTGACCACAGTCAGGCCACACCCCCCTCCAGGGAAGGGCAAGAGTCTGAAACAGGTCTGGTATAGTGGGGTACAGGTGCGAGTATAGGTGCCAGTAGCAGGTGGCTGAGTCGCTTGTCATCTCTGCCCTACTTGGCTTCTCTGCAGCCAGCAGGACCTATTCCGTGTACTGAAGGCCTACACGCTGTACCGACCGGAGGAGGGCTACTGCCAGGCCCAGGCACCCATTGCCGCCGTCCTGCTCATGCACATGCCTGCTGAGGTACCAGCGAGCCCTGGGTGGGGGCACTGGCGGTAGGGAGCACTCAGCAGAAGGCTTCAGATCTTCTTTGCCCACAGCAAGCCTTCTGGTGCCTGGTGCAGATCTGTGAGAAGTACCTGCCTGGCTACTACAGTGAGAAATTGGTGAGTGCTTGCCTCAGAGTGGATGTCCTCTGTGGCCCCTCCAGGCCTTTTGCTCCAAGCTACGCTTGCTCCTCCCCCAAACCCCCTTGTTAAGACCGTTCCAGCCTTTTGTTGCCTGCCAGGGTCAGGTTTCTGGGCTCCAGTGTCATAGGTTCTTCACTCACTTCCATCTCAGCCTCCAGCTGTCTGTCCTCTCTGTGGGATCCTCACGGAGTGTTCTTGACCCTGATAGGCAGGACCTCTGGCATTTACCCGTCTACCTTTCTGCTGTGTACCTGGCACTTAGTCTCACACCTCCTGCCCTATGCTCTGTTCCTTTCTGCCATGAGCAGTGCCCCTGTCCACTATATCCTCTGTTAGGGGGACCAGCTCTGTCTGGTTTGCTCAGTATTGTGTCCCAGCATGAGGCGGGAGCCCTTCGGGCAGTAGCCTGCCAAATGATTAAATGCCATCTTGGCACGGGGCCAGGGCACTGCCCTGCCCTGGTTGCTGTACTTCCATGGTCATGGCCCTGCGGCCTCACTGTGCCCCCAGGAGGCAATCCAGCTGGATGGGGAGATCCTCTTCTCGCTGCTGCAGAAGGTGTCACCTGTGGCCCATAAGCACCTCAGCCGGCAGAAGATCGACCCGTTGCTCTACATGACAGAGTGGTTCATGTGTGCCTTCGCCCGCACCCTCCCCTGGAGCTCTGTGCTGCGTGTCTGGGACATGTTCTTCTGTGAAGGTATCGGGCTGGGCACAGGGGAGCACCCCTGTCCCCAGCCCAGCCCCTAGGGGCATCTGTTTCCAGAGAAACATCCTAAAGGCCCTTACTGCCCACCCTCCTGCAGGAGTCAAGATCATCTTCCGGGTGGGGCTGGTGCTGTTGAAGCATGCGCTGGGCTCCCCTGAGAAGCTCAAAGCCTGCCAGGGCCAGTACGAGACCATTGAGCGGCTGCGGAGCCTCAGCCCCAAGATCATGCAGGAGGCCTTCCTGGTCCAGGAGGTGCGGCCCACACCTTCCCCTGACCACCGGGGGAGGGGGGAGTCCTGGGCCCCTGAGGGTGAGTCCCCGTGCAGGCCTGCTGCCCAGCAATGCTGAACAGTGCGGGAGACCTCATCTCCCTGAGTGGGAAGCAGGGGCATAGAAAGGACTAGGCTTGATCAAACAACTTGGTAATGACAGGAGCTGCAGCATACAACGCCCTCTCTCCCTGGCATCACATCCATGGCCTTGGCTTTATTTTCCTTTTCTTTGTGGATTTTTGTCTCCCAAGGGCTGTAGCAGGGTGAGTTAGGCAAGTGGACTCATGAGTTGTGGACAGCTTACTCTGTCGAGGCAGTGCCTGGTAAGCCAGGCTACCAGGCATTCATTCTGGGACTTGAGACCACTGCAGGGACCAGACCCCCATCTTCCCTCTAGGGTCAGACTTGAAAGACCAGGTCTGTGGGATGCTGAGGGAGAGCAGGGTCCAAGGAAGAAGGGACGCTTCTTGGAGCCCACCTGCCTATCATCGCCCCACAGGTGATTGAGTTGCCAGTGACAGAGCGCCAGATTGAGCGCGAGCACCTTATCCAGCTACGACGCTGGCAGGAGACCCGTGGTGAGCTGCAATGCCACTCCCCACCCAGACTGCATGGTGCCAAGGCCATCCTGGAGGCAGAACCGGGCCCCCGGCCCACCCTGCAGCCATCAGCATCCATCCGCCTGCCCCCAGATGCTGCCCTCCCTGACTCCAAAGGCAACCCCAGGCTGCCCAAGCAGGGCCAGAAGGAGCAGTCGAAGACGGCAAAGGCAGGTGGGCAGCTGGACAAGCCCTCAACCCCAAGTCAAGTCAAGGTGGCAGCCGCTGCAGGGGATGCATATCCCCCACGAGATGTGCCCCTGAAGGACCCGGTCCCCCAGGACTCAGCAGTCCCCCAAGACTCAACTCCCCAAAACTCAGCCCACCACCACTCCCAGGAGAGCCTGACATCCCAGGAGAGTGAAGACACCTACTTGTAACCCTGGCAGCGCAGGACTCTGGGTGGGGTCTCCAGCACACTCGCACGGTTCAGGGACTGACACTCCAGCCCTTCCCGGCCTCCGAGGGCCCAGCCTCCTGGCCACTGGGTGGCAGAGACTCTGACTGGCCCAGCACAGATTCTGCCTGAGCCTCCTTATTTATTTTCTCTCCACAGTGGAGCTCAGGCTGGCCCAGCCAGGGCAGGCAGAAGTAAAGGCCAGTGGACTGAGCCTCACTTAGTCACCTCCTCCTGGGGGAATACTCCCCAGGGCCGGGGCACGAACCTGAGGAGAGAGTGGGGTGAAGGGTGGGGTGCTCTTTGTGTAAAATAGAAACATTGTTTTGTACAGAAATAAACAGGCTTGTATAGAGAACTGGTCTTTTCTAGCAACTGGGGAGAGGTTGGGAAGGGGGTGTCATCACTGTTCTTCAGGTAGCTGCCCTACAGAGCTCACCTTCCTGGCTTCAGCCGAGGGCCCAGGAGGTTCTCTGAGGAGTGCCTGTGCCAGAGGGGAAGCCAAGTCCAGGACCAGCCCCTGTTCCTGGCCCCCATTTTTCCTCACCCCACCCCTGCTGCCCCGTGTCCACCATCTGCCACAAAGAAGTGTCACCTAGACAGGAGCTCAGTACCAGGGTGGAGCAGGGCCTGCGTCCTTGGCCTTGATCCCTACTCACTGCTGAGGGGAGCGCTCCTTAATGAGAGCCTTTTAGGGTCCCCCTTCTCCAAGGGGGAGACCTGGATGCCACTTTGGATCCCGCTAAGCTGAGTGCCCTTACATGCTCAGCCTGGGCCTCCCTCAGAGGCAGAGGGGTTGGGAAGAAATCTGGGTCTCTGGTCAAATTGAGTACTTAGCATGTGCCAGTCTGGACTGGCTGTGTCATGTCTGATAAGGTAGGCTTTATTATCCCCATTTTACAGATGCGAGGAGCTGAGTGGGAAAGATGAAGCGGATCCAGATTTGCACCCGGAGCGCACTTAACCAGGGTGCCAGGTGACTGCTTCTACCACCGAGGGCTCAGGCAGGCGCTATGGTCATAACCTGATGACTGATGAGGGTGAGGACAGGGTGTCCCTGGGAAAGGCCCCCCCCTCTGCTGAGGAAGCAGCTTTTCCAGTCAAACAATAGCACTGTTCCTGGCAGGCTACCAAGCTTGGCTGGGCTGTGGGGGAAGGGCTGGGAGGGGGAGGAATAGAGCCTCCCAGGGAGCTTTCAGGCATCCCAGAGCCTCAGCCTAGAATATCTTGTCCTGGAGCAGCTGGGGATACTGAGGCCTGGGGAGGTCAAGGGTCGCACAAGCCTATCAGGACAGGTCATCCACTTTGTGCCTCCTACCCCCTCACCTCTGTGGCTCCCCACATCTATACCTGATACCAGTGAAGCAGGGGGCCCAGCCTTGGAAGACACCGCCTCCCCCACCCTCCCAGTGGGGCACAGGCCAGGGATGTGGTGACCTTGTAGTGCTCCGCCAGAGCCCACAGGTCAGAGAATCCAGAGAGGGAAAACCGACCCACTTCCATCTACACGGGAGGGCCCTGAGCAGGCTGGAGGCCTGTGTAGGCCTATGGGATCCCTGTAGGCTGAGGCCTGCTCTAACCTGCACGATTCAGTCTCACCTAAGGCCTAAGGATGCTCCGATCAGAGAAGCTACTTCCCCACCCCCACCCTGCCCAACCTGTGTGACCCTGATACCCAGGTAGGCAAATACCTGCTTAGCCTTGGGGTCTTAGAGGCCTGAACAGAACCAGTCCTAACCTCAACATGAGTGCAAACTGGCCCTAACAAGTCTCGGATCTGGGCTGCCTGCCAGTCCAGGGGGCCTTCCTGGGTCTGAAGCAAGTTTAGATGTGCTCTGAGCAACTGGGATCTGCTAATGGCTGCAGTTTGTGGGGGGGGAGGGAGGTTGGAGGGGCAATTCTCAGTACCCAGTGAGCCCCAGATGCTTGGACCTAGGTGCCCCCAAAGCCTGAGCCTTGAGCACCCGGGTTCAAGCACTTCTGGGGTTAGTCTTGGGGCTGACCTGCCACCTGGGGTCAGTGTATTAGAGGGTGGTGGCTGGGCTCATGCAGCAGGGCAGTGTGTGTCAACACCGATCCCCAGCACCCCTGCTGGGGCACAGGGCCTTCTGCCGCCACCACCAGGTCGGCTTGGTGGTCCTGCCCCTTGCGGGGCAATGAGGGGAAGGAGGGAGAAAGGTCCCAGGGCAACTTGTTGGAGGCACTGACAGCATCGCCCGTCTGCACAGTCGGCCCTGCCCCCTCCAAGCTCCAGGGGCCCCGTTAGCCTAGCGGCCCTTCAAGCTTCCACGCCCTCAATCAAAAGACTGACGCGGGGTTCCAAGGGCTGACAGCGGCCCTTGCCTCCCGCACGCTTCCGACCCTAGCACCGCCGACGCCCGGCGGAAAGGCGGGGTCTGGAGGGGGGCGCGGCAAGGGCGGGGCCTGGAGGGTTCGGGCGGCGGTGTGAATGGGCGAAGCCCGAGCCCACACTCCGGGGGCGGCGTGGCCGGGGCGGGGCTCGGCGGACTGGCAGCCGCGGGCCGGCGCCCGTGCTAGACGGAGGCGTGGCCACCCTGGATAGGCCCCGCGTCCCGCCGGGCGGGGCCGCAGTCAGCGGCACTGGGCGCGGGGCTGGGCGGGCCGCGGCGCAGCGGGCGGCGTGGACTCGACGGCGCGGCGTCTCCTTTAAGCCCCCGGCGCCGCCCCCGCCGCCCCGCCCCCGGCGCGGCCTGGGTCTGGCCCGCGGAGGGGTCGGCTAGGCGCTGGCCGCGATGGAGCTGCACATTCTAGAGCACCGGGTGCGGGTGCTGAGTCTCGCCCGCCCTGGTCTCTGGCTCTACACGCATCCGCTCATCAAGCTGCTCTTCCTGCCCCGCCGCAGCCGGTGCGCGCTCGGGTTCGGGGGCACAGTTGGGGGGTGGGCTCCGCTGTGGGTCCGGGACAGGGTCGGGACGCGGGGATCCTCGCGGGGCGACCGGGTGGGGAGGGCCCTCCCCCTCCGGCCGCCATCCGGCCGGAGCCTGCCCTCCCTGGGACCGCCGCCTATCCGGCCCCCGAGGCCCCCTCCCAGGGCTAGTGGAGGCGCAAACAGCCTGGGCTTGGCAGTGCTTAACCCCGAGGGGTGTCAGACGCGGCCATTCCCTCCAGGCGTCGAGGGAGCTTCTTCCAGACGCAGTCGTCGGGCAGAGAGACTGGTCTAGGGGCCCAGGGTCTCACGCCCCTGGGGCTGTTGCCCCAGGCGAGCCTCTCCCCCCTCCTGAATGGAGGGGTGGGGGGCTCCGGTGGAAACCAGACGGCGGAAAACAGTCCGCGCGATGCCCACACGCCACTGCTCTGCGTAGCCACTGCTCTGCGTAGCCACTGCTCTGCGTAGAAAACTGAGGCTCGAGGGGGCAGGGAGGCGCCCGGCAGGGGGGTCTTTCCGGCTCAAGGAGCGAAGTCCACCCACCCCCTCCGAGGCCCAGCCCAGGCTGAAGATGCCCCCACCCCCAACCAGGTGCAAGTTCTTCAGCCTGACGGAGACCCCCGAGGATTACACGCTCATGGTGGACGAGGAGGGCTTCAAAGGTGGGGGCTGGGCAGAGGAGGGGGTGTAGGGGGAGGGATGTCTCGCTCTCTTCTTGGGGATTCTCGCTAGGTGCTGGAGAGTCCAATGTCCAGGAGCTCCGTCCGGGCTTGAAGGTAGATGGATCTAGGTTGGAATTCAACTCTCTGCTGGCTGTGTGCCCTTGAGCAAGTCACTTTCCCTCTCTGAGCAGTTTGTTTCCTCTTCTGTACAATGGTTACAGGTAATGGTCCTGAGCTGATAGGGTTATAAACAGGCCTAAGTGTGAAGAGCACTCAGCAGCCAGCGCCAGCACCAGGGCCTCAGCCACGGGGCAAGAATCAGGGACTGTGGTGGCCGTTCTAGTCCCCGGCCAAATTTCCTCCTGGACTACTCTTTCTGGTGCTGGCCACCCCCTCCACAGCTGGCCTGGGAAGCCCAGGAGTGTGAGGGTTGGAGAAGGAATGCAAAAACCGGCAGCCAGCCCAGGGCAGGGTTCTTGGGGGCCTCTTGGCTATGCTTGAGCAATCAGCAGCTACCCTAGCCTTGGCCTGTGCTCCGGACAGGGATGCCAGGCTGGCCCCTGGAACTGACATCTGGCTCCTATTCCTGTCAGCCTGACCCATCCCTACAGGCCTAGAGTCTCAGGCCAGCCAACTGGCTCAGCCCCACATTGCTGCTTCAGTTGGGCCTTAGTTTCCCTGTTTGTACTGCCTGAAGGTCTGGGTTGGTTAAGGGGGAAGGGCATCCCCCAGCCAACCTGATATGCTTGCGCCCTCTGCTGGCACTTTGGTGTAAAGCCTCTGTTACCTCCCAGAACGCTGCCTGGGATAAACGGTGTCATCCGGCTTAACAGTTGAGGAAATGGAGGCTCAGAGAAGTTAAGGTCCTTGCCCCAGGTCAACAGCAAACCTGGGGGTGGCAAAGATCCGTCTGAGTTGAACTTCCATCTTAACTGGGAAGTCTTATTCCTTCACAGGCTAGCACCCAAAGCACTGTTAGTCCTTGCAGGTCTCGGGAGCAGAACTTGGGGGAAGGAGACAGCCTAGTACCTCGGAAGCACCTCCAAGGCACAGACAGGGACACTGAGGGGGCAGGGCCAGCCCTGCAGCCCTGACCGGGCGTGTGACCCCTGCCCACAGAGCTGCCCCCGTCAGAATTCCTACAAGTGGCCGAAGCCACGTGGCTAGTGCTGAACGTGTCGTCCCACAGCGGGGCGGTGGTGCAGGCTGCCGGGGTCACCAAGATAGCCCGTTCCGTCATCACACCCCTGGCCGAGCACCATGTGTCCGTGCTGATGCTGTCCACTTACCAGACGGACTTCATCCTGGTGAGTCACAGGCACCGGTGGGGGGGGAGGAAGCAGGTGATGGGGACCCACCTGAGCTACTGTCTCCCTGTGGCGGTGCAGGTGCGGGAGCAGGACCTGTCGGTGGTGATCCACACGCTGGCCCAGGAGTTCCACATTTACCGAGAGGTGGGTGGGGAGCCAGTGCCAGTTGCCAGGGACGATTCCAGCAACGGCTTTCCCCGTATCCAGCACGGTGAGTCAGAGGGCCACCCGCTGGCATCCAAACCTGTGCAGAGGCCCCTCTCCCCTCGGGGGCCCTTCCCGTGGACGGGTGGATCTGTGGGTGTGGGGCGTCCAGCCGACACTGCCTGGTGGGCAGCTAACTGGGAGTTGGGTTCCGGGAAATCCTAGGCTGCACCCTCACCAGCCACCAGGGGTCGCCCCAGCCCATGGTCACACGTGTGACCTGTCTTCACCTGGTTCTTCGGCAGCAGGGCCCAGCCCCACCGTGCATCCCATCCAGAGCCCCCAGAATCGCTTCTGTGTCCTCACACTGGACCCCGAGACCCTGCCGGCCATCGCCACTACCCTCATCGATGTCCTCTTCTATTCGCACAGGTGGACTTTGTGCTTCGTCTCTGTCGTCCCGTCTTTGTTCCCTATGCTTCTGCCATCTCTTGGTTCTGCAGCCATGCCCAGTTCCGTGGCCCAGGGTTCCTGGCAGCCCATGTGCCTTTCACTGCTGTGGGGGGGCCTGGGTGATTCATGTGGGCCCTGCCCCAGCCCTCTGGGTGCAGTGACTGGAGTCCCCTCCTGTGGCGTTGGGGAGAGCCATCCTTGTGCCCTGCTCTGGTGGGGCCCTCCAGCCCTGGGGTCCTGTATCTTGGCACGGTCAGGGCCTCATATCCTCCCCCACCGATACCAATGGAATATCAAGACCCCTGGACAGGGAAGGAAAGACCCAGCCCAGAGAGAGGGGACCTGCTTGGAGCTACCGGTGCCAGCCCCTTCCTGGGGGGCCTGGCGGCTGACTGGGAAGGCATTGGCAGGGTGTGTGGCGGAGCCCGGAGCCTCTTCTCTTCCTTCCCAGTGCACCTAAGGAGGCCGCCTCCAGCAGTCCTGGATCCAGTTCCATCACATTCTTTGCCTTTTCCCTCATCGAGGGTTATATCTCCATTGTCATGGACGCTGAGACACAGAAAAAGTATGTGCCCCTGATGCTGGGTGAGCCCTAAACCCTAAGCCAACCCCCGGGAGGGAGGAGGTGGAGCATCAGACCAAGGTCACGGCTCCCCGTGGGATGGGGGAGGTTTGGGGTGCTCTGCCCACCACCCACCTTCTTCCCCAGGTTCCCCAGCGACCTCCTGCTGACCAGCTCCTCGGGGGAGCTGTGGAGGATGGTGCGCATCGGTGGACAGCCCCTGGGCTTTGGTGAGGGCCGCTCCTGGTGTGCTGGGGGCTTGGGAAGGGTCCCCCCCCGACTAGGGGAGCAGGGTGAGCCACATGGACCCTTCTGCAACCCTCAGATGAGTGTGGGATCGTGGCGCAGATCGCTGGCCCCCTGGCCGCGGCTGACATCTCTGCGTATTACATCAGTACCTTCAACTTCGACCACGCCTTGGTGAGCCCCACGGCCGGGGGGGGGGGGGGGCTCCGGGAGGGAACAAAAGGGGGGGGGCAGGACATTGTTTTTCTTTTTTTTGAGACTAGGTGTAGCTATTTTGCCTGGGGAACTGCGGGCTCACGTTGCCTGGGGTACCATGGATTCAGGAGATCCCCAGCCTCAGCTTCCCATGTAACTGGGGTTACAGGCACGTGCCACCACGCCCAGCGATTTTTTTTGAGACTAGGTCTCACTATGTTGCCCCGGGCGGGTCTCAAACCCGTGGACTCAAGCAATTCCTAGTCCCAGTCTTGCTCCGTAGGCTGCGATTAAAGGCACATGCCACTATGTCGGGTCTGGGGGCCAGGACTTTGGGGCCCCTACCAGCTTCAGCCCTGACCCTCCCCTCTGCCTACCTGCCCTCAGGTGCCCGAGGATGGTATCGGCAGTGTCATCGAGGTGCTCCAGCGACGGCAGGAGGGCCTGGGCCCCTGAAGCCCAAGGAGAATGTCAGCTCCCCCCCAACCTGAGGGTTCCAGAGACTTCTCTAAGCTATTTCCTCAAGTTCTGGAGCAGCCCCCTACCCCATCCCCTGTTACTGCCGGGGGACCCCTGTTTTGCTCTCTGTATAAGCTGCGTGCAGGCACCGGCTCTCATGTGGACATGCGTGTCTGCCCACACAGGGACCACGGTGCTCGGGCTTCCCACCGGGAAGCCCCCAACCCATCATTCCCTGCACGGCCTGGGCGTTTGCACATTCCCTGCCCAAGGTCCAAGCCCTCCCCCCTCAGCATCCTGGGCCAGCTGCCTTCTGGACAGACCCAGATTTCCGTTCTGCCTCTGGCTGGGTTGCCTCCTTGGCCAGATGAGCTCTGACAGTGCCTCCCCCTCCTGGGGCTCCAAGAAAAGTATTTCTGCATCTCTCTCTCTCCTTTTTTATTGACTTGTTAATAAAGAGCTTGTAGTGACCAGGCTGGGCTCTGGTTCCGGGGGCTTGTCTATGCTTCGCCCCGGCTGCTCTGCGGCTCCCCTGGCCGAGGGACTGGGCTCCCCCTTGTGACTGGCTGGAGGCTGGGGCTTCACCTCACTCAGGTCGGGGAAACCATCAGCAGTGACCCTGTGAGGATTGAAAACTTTGAGAGGTAACATGACTTAGCCAAGGTCACATGATCTTCATCTGCCTGGCTCTGAAGCCCAGGGTCTCCTTCATTCCTTGATGTTTCCAGAGTAGCCCAGAGGTTCTGAATGGAGTGACTTCCAGACCTTCCTGCCTGGGCGTCCCCTGGCCTTCCCCGCCACCTTGGGTTTGGCTGACCTGTCACTCCAGGAGGGCCCCGAGCCCTTCTGCCCCAGGCTATCGCTGCCCCCTTTGGGCACATCTTCTTCCTGGTTGTCCTCTCAGGAGCCCCCCTGCTCTCTTGGGTCAGCCCAGGTCTTGCCACCTGGGATCGCCTGAGGAGAGGTGGGAGTGGCCAGCCAGAGTGGAGATCTAGGCGTCTGTGCACTGGGCTTGGGCCAGGAGAGCAGGACCAGTGTCTGGAGGCCACGTGGGCCTCTGTGCCGTCATGGCCGCATGCCTGGACTGCAGGCCCAGCACATCAGGGCCCAGCTTGCCCTGTTACGGAGGGGCCGCCTCCCCACGCCATGAGCCTGGGATTCCGCTGGGGCCTGATGGTGCCCCACAGATGCACCAGGGAGGTTATCAGGTGCCCTCAGCCCGGACCCGCCCTCAGGAAGAGAAGAAGGGTGTGACTTCGGCGTACTCAGAGGTCGAGGTGGCTCCCGGAAAAGTCAGAACGGGGGCCAGACATCTGGCAGTGCGCCCGCCCTGCCCCTGGGAACCTGAGGACTGCAGATCAGCGGAGCAGAGAGCAATGCCCGGCTTGGTGAGTGACCAGCTGGGGACCCTGGGCCAGCCCCTTCCTTTGGCCTCAGTTTCCCCTATGTGCATGGAGACGTAGAAGGCAGCTCCTTCAGGACCCTGTACCTCAGCCCTGGGCTGGGGCAGTTTCCCCAGTAGTTTGTCTCCCATGGCCCCTCTTCCTGGGGGCCCCCATCTTGGCTCTGACCTGAGAGATGATCTGGTCTCGAGGTGGAGACTTTAGAACCCAAATTTTGGGGGAGGCTGGTCTGCCCTGAGCTAGAGAGCTCCTTACCTCAATTCAGTCCTGGCTTGGGGGTTGGGGGGGAGAAGACTCTGTCCATCTGCCTGCCTTTTGCACACGGCCTTAACCTGGGTGTTTCTGTCACCTGGCTCTCCTGGCATGGGGTCGTTCTTGGGGCTGTCCTAGGGACTGGCCTAGTGGGGGGGCCACCCTGGTGGGCCAGCCTGACCACACTCAGATCAGGGGCCCAGGGCTGGGGAGATGCCTGGAGGGGCACAGCTGAGCAGGGGATGTGGCCTGAACCTCAGGCGTTCCCTCAGCTCAAGGGAAGGCTCCCAGAATGGCTTTCTCCCAGGTCCCCAGAGGGACCTTGGGCAAAAGCGGTCAGTCTGGTCAGCCCAGCACCCATCCTCCCAGCCCTGGCAGCCCCACTTACCCTGTGCACATCAACACAGCCTGAGTCCAGGCCTAGGGGCCATGGGAGGGCCCTGCCCACAGCCCTGACCGCCAGCACAGCGCCTGGAATCTACCAGCAGGCTGTGGACAGGTTGGGGGGGGTTAGGGTTGGGTAGGGATGGGCACGAACCACTTTGCTTGCTTCTACCCTCTGATTTTCACGCCTGCAGAGAAAGCGACCACTTTTAAGGCCTCCTGGAAGATATTTGAACAAAAATTCATCCCCACCCCTGCCAGCCAAGGCCATGTGGTCCCAGGTTGCTGCCAAGCTTCAAAGCAGATCTCTTGGGCCTGTGCAGAGGGGGCAGCTGGCGGCATGCTCTCTGTACCCCACACGGCCCCGAGTTCTTGCCCAGTGGGCAGGGACTTGGCAGTGGGCTGGGGGCAGCCGGTAGGCAGCTGGCAGAGCACAGGGTACCTGCACCACTTCTGTGCATGGGGGCGTGGGTGCTCCCTTAATGCAGGTCTTCAACACAGACTCCCCCCTTGTACACGAGGGAGCACAGAATTCCCATGCCCAGGGCACACAGTGGACATGGCAGCGCCAGGATTCAAGAAGGTGAACGGAATCTACAGGAATCTGGGGAAGTTCCCCCGGGGAAGGGACACTTCAGTTGAACCCTGAGGGATGGGGATAGTTTTGCAAGGTCCCTCGCAATCCGTGCTGTCTGCGTTGGTGGCTGGTGTCTGCTGCCGGGGGCAACGAGTGCGTGGGCAGGCACGCGCGGCCTGGGCCTGGCTCTTTCCTGACCCTGGGCCTGGCTGGCTGGAGTATTGAGCAACAGCTGTGGTTTGTGTCTCACTTTCCCAGGCAGGCCCTGGAGCTCAGGCTGAGCGTCAAGCCTGCCTCAAGCAAGGCTGCCCGCAGCTTCCTTTCCTGGGAGGTCCACAGATTTGCGTTACATGCACGTCTGTGCGCCACCAGCGTGCATGTGCGGGCAGCTGAGCTGGGTCAGGCTCTCTGTAGACAAGTGTGCTTTGCTTGGAGAGTGTGTCTGTCGATGGGTCACGGAGTCACAGTGTGAGCTTGTGCCTCTGGGCTGGGGTCTGGATGTTTCTGACTGCACGTGCACATGGGTACGTGTGGACATCAGCTGTGTCCGACGCTCCCGTTTGTGTGCCTGGCGTGCGCGTCCGTTTCCCGCACCCCAGCCAGCATTCAGAGCACGCCTTTCTGCAGGCCTGTGACTCGGTGGTTCCACATATCCTTGTGTGTGGCTGCATCTTCTGCATTCCCCTGTTCACACACGCATCTGTGTCTCCTGTCCACTTTTCTTACCCAGCGCACATTCCCTCAGGCCTCCTTGCCTCTCACTCACCTCAGAAGGCTGCTCGCCTGTAATCGCCAGAGGAGTGGGACTCTTGGACCCTGGCCTATCCCAACCCTTCCTGCTCACCATCCGCCCAGCCCCTCCAGCCTCAACCCCAGCCTCTCAGCTCTCCCTCCTCCCTCCTCACCCTCTCCTCTGTGCCTCTTCTTTCTGCAGCCTGAGGCAAGCTCATTTCTACTTTCTGTTTGCCTGTGTATGAGCCCCTCAGCTCAGGCTCCCTGCCACAATAGCTCCACCCCTGCTCCCCAAATCGTCTGCAACCAACACCCCCTACTTCCCAAAGCCTCAAGTCAATCTGAGCATTGGTGGTTCAGTGGTAGAATTCTCGCCTGTGGCTGTCCTGTCCTGTTCCTGACCCATCTCCCACTGGCCTCCAGGCCTCACTCTCCCTCTTACCTGCTGTACTGCCATGCATTCCCCTAGGGTGTCCCCTTGCTCCCCAGTCATTATGCTTCAGCAGTGTCCCTGCTCTGGGCAATGGGCCTTTGCGCTCCAGCCTGCTCCTGGCCAGGCTCACCAAAGCCAGGAGTTTCTCTTCTGGGCAGCTGCCAGGCTCTGCCCTGAGCTCCTGAAGCTGTTGAGGCGAGTCTGTTCAGATGAGCCCCAGGATATAGACTAAGCAGGCAGCAATGCCAGGGATCCCCGGAGGCCCTCTGTGCTTTCCTGTCTCTCTGCAGCTGACTCACTGCCATCCAGCTGCTGGTGTTCCTGGAGCTGCTGTGTCTTTAAGTGCTGTTTTTCAAAACACTTTTTAAGGTAAAATTTTCATAACATGTGATTAGTTAAAGTAAATCACTTTAAGCACTTATATAACCGTTACCTCTGTTGCATTCCAAAATGTTTGCATCACCCCAAAAGGCAATCCCATACCTGTCAGCAGTTGCTCCCCAATTACTTCCTTTCAGCCCCTGGTGACTACAAATCTGCCTTTTGTTTCTATGGATTTGCCTGTTCTGAGCATTTCATATTCACCAAATCATAATGGCTTTCAACCTTTAGGTTCTTCCATGCAACACATCTGGAGGTATGTCCAGGTGGTGGCATTTGTCGACCACATTCCTTTTCAGGCTGAATACTATTCCACTGCATGGCCATATCACACTTATCTGTAATCTGTTGATGGATTTCGGTTCTCACCTGCTGTCTTTAAGCTCTACCTTCAGAGCAGTGGGGGGTGCTCAGTATTTTTATTTATTATTCATTCATTCATTCATTTATTTTGAGACTAGGTCTCACTATTTTTTTTTTGCCTGTGGAACTGTAGGCTCTTGTTTCCCGGGTTACCACGGACTCAAGCAATCCCCAGCCTCAGCTTCCCAGGTTTACAAGTGTGTACCAGGATTACAGGCATGCACCACCACGCCCAGCTATTTTTTTGGAACTAGGTCTTGCTATGGGCCCCAGGCAGGACTTGAACCACGATCCCTAGCCCCGGCCGCTTCATAGGCTGAAGCTTACAGGCACGAGCCACCGTGCCCGGTCCTCAGTATTTGTTTTTAAAGCCATGTTGTCCTTCTCTTCCTGGCCTCCTTGTTTTGTGTATGGGCTGATCTGGCCCCTGCCAGTTGTAACCCGTCACCCATTGAATAGCTACCAGGAAACTCTTGGACTGAGCAAGTTTTCTCCCCTTGGAGCTGCAGGATGTATTAATTTTTTTCATATCAAAGTCAATACTCAGTTTCCCTGGCGTCTCCCTAAGAACAAAAGAGGAACAAGTCTTGCACAGATCCAATACCTGCTCACTTCCTCTAGGCCCTTCATGGGCGCTCCTGCCTATGAGTGCAGCCTCTGTGTCTCAGGTTCCCCTTGCCCCCTGATCTGCTCCCCCCATCTTTCTCCAGCTGCATTTCCTACTGACCAAAGTGTATAAGCTCTTGCTGCACGTGTGCCCAGGCTTTGGGCACCAAGAGAAGGCACTAAACCATCCCATTTCCTCTAGCCTGCCACTGCTCCTGCCCCCCTCCTCACGCTTGTGCAGGATGAACGACTCCCTGCTGCAAGTGCCAGGAAGCCAGCTCACCCAGCAGACGGGAGATCCACATCATGTCCTGTGCAGCTCAGACCCGCCTTGTGGTCAGCCTTGGCACCCTGTGAGGACAAGGGGCTTGGGGAAATCGCTCTGCTTCCCTGGCTGTGCTGGTCACCTTCCTGTCCACTCGGCGAGACCCCACCTGTGCCTCACAGGGCTCGGGAAGGTGGGTTTTTGAAATGCTGCTGCTCAGAAGTCCCTGCCATTCGAGGGAGTCTCTGGGCTCTGACCCCAGCCCTGGATTCTGATTGACCCTGTGCAGATGGAGGTGCTAGAAAGCAGGGCCATGAGGGCCAACCTGCCTTCCTATGGCCTTGGGTGGGCACTGGGCAGCCTGACAAATAGGTCTCCCAGGTCCCTTCGAAGTCAAACAGAAGGTCGACCTGTTACTGTTATTTGCCCTCATTTTGATATTATCGAAAGGCATCAAAGCTAATTCACTCGCCTGTCAGCCTTGTTCTTGCCGACATAGCTCCCGTATCTGGCCTGGTCCCCATTAAAGTGAATTCCTTAAATATAGGTTCCGTAGGGACCGACAAGAGGCTGACGTGTCTGTGCTTGCAAAGCGTAGGCTTGCCCCTCCTGGAAGACCCTCCCCCCCACCCCCTTGGAAGACTGTCAGGTGCTGCTCTGTGGCTTTTGTTCCGAAGCGGATTCTCTAAAGGAAGTGTGAAGAATGCCTTGGCTTTTTCTTTTGCAGCTTATTTTCCTGGAAAGTGTTGAAATCGGCAGTGGCTGAAGAATAGGATTTGAATTTGCTTTAGAAAAATTATCAGAAAGGAAAAAGTCAGCGTCTTTAGAATTCAGGCTTCCCCAAAAAGAGATCATGTGCTTCCGTGTATTGTCAGGGCTGGGATTCTGGTTTCCTTGGGGAAAGCCAGCAGGATAGGCTGCCTGGCAGTGAGGCAGGCCCACCCTCCTGGAGGCCTGGCTGTGGAGTGGAGCAGGGCCCAGGGAGGGAGGCCTCATCTGTGCATCGGCTGTGTGCACCCCGCTGCTACCTTCCACAGGGCCCCCTTGAGCACCTAGCCCCCCCCCCC
>PVHY01013043.1:0-42524 GCA_004024945.1 Uropsilus gracilis | reverse complement strand
TCCTTCCTTCCTTCCTTCCTTCCTTCCTTCCTTCCTTCCTTCCTTCCTTCCTTCCTTCCTTCCGACTAGGTCTCACTATTTTTGCCTATGGAACTACAGGCTCACATTGCCCGGGATACCACAGATTCAAGTAATCCCCACCTCAGCTTCCCAGGCAGCTGGGATTACAGGTGCATACCACCACGCCCAGCTATATGTTTTTAGAACTAAGTCTCACTACATTGCCCCTGGCAGGACTGGAACCGCGATCCCTGGCCCCGGCCACAGCTTCCTAGGCGGCCGTGAAATTTATTCTTGCTGTACTATACCTTTAACTCTAACATTAACAATATGAGCACTTGTACCAGTATCCCTAAGCCATTTTTGGGGCCTGGCTACAGACTTCAGAGAAAAATCTTCCATTTTTTATTCTAGGTGGATAAAAGTCCTGCTGCGTTTTTGTCATCTTCTGTTCTTTTATCTTAAAGGATTATGCCTCTTTTTTTTTAAAAAAAAAAAAGGAAACTTTTGTTGTTATTTAATGAGCTTTAAGGAATAGAGTTTAGTGCCCTTGTTTAATCTTTACCTAGAATTCCGTTTCCTTCATTGCAACCTCATTATATGTTTCAGTCCCTCACCACCTTTTCCTTCCTCCATTCTTCCCTCACTCTTTTTCCTCTTACTCCCCATCATTTTCTTCTTTATCCAATCTGTGTTTCTTCTTTATCCAATCTGTGTTACCTTATTTCAGGTATGTCCATCTGTATCCTCATTCATTGTCCTTTTGCTCTCTTTGCCTCATAACTCTTAACTTTGGATTGCTAATACATTCACTTTGTCTGTGCCTACATTTGTACTACAGAAGTTACCTGGAGAAATATACAATGCTGGAAGCTGGCACCATTGTAAATTCATGGTCCCAGACTTGGTTAGGCCTTTGGAACCCCTCCGCATTCTTGTATCTGTCCAGGATCTTCTTCTACATTTCTCAGTAACTATTCTAAACCATCACCACTTTCTTGTCAGAGAAAATGACTCTGCCTCTTCTTTCTAATATAGTCACTTGTTTATTCAACAATATTTTATTGCCAGGCGTGGTGGCGCACGCCTATTGTCCAAGCGCTGGGAGGCAAGGGGCTTGGGACCACTTGAGTTCACAGGTTCGAGACTACCCTGGGCAACACAGTGAGACATAGTCTGAAAATGCAGCTGGGTGCTGTGGCAGGTGCCGTAATCCCATCTACCTAGAAGGCTGAGGCTGGGGATCACTTGAGTTTGTGGCATCCCAGGCAACATAGCAAGACTTAGTCTCCAGAAAAAAGAAAAAAAAAAAAAAACAATATTTTATGAAGCAGTCTATAGAAGTTATGATACTAAGTGCTAAAGCAATAAAATAAAACTTTGCCCTCAGGAACCTTCTGAGAGAGAGACAAATAAATAAGCTGTTACTGTTCTGTATAATCAGTTATCTCATAGAAATGGCCACCAGTTATTGTGGTAGCACAAACTTGAGTTGTCAGTAAAGTGAAGGTTTCCTGGAGGAAGTATGTCTGGGGAAAGCACTCTTGAATAAATATTAGAAGGAAGCAAGGGAGCAGTCAAAGAATTTTACTTTATCTTCTAAGAAAATGTATTAATACATGCCAAATCCTAGAGGAAAGCCTAGCTAAAATACTGAGAATGGAGCAGTTAGAGCAGAAAGAAGTGAGATGTTGGTTACATATTAAAATTGTGTGTAAGAGTTGGTGAGAGTTAGAAGGTAGCTTCTCATTAGTTGATGGTTCACTTTGGTTTAATGTTCTTGGAAACCTGGAGTCCTCATTGAGTGTGAGGAAAGGTTTCTATAATAAAACATTTTATGCAGTAGAATCAATGTTGGTATCCACCACCATCTTGATTTCCCCAGAGTGGAGTGTAGGAATCATGGAGTTCATAACCTTCTCATAAACTGTCTAATGTTTGCTACCTAATAATAAATAATAAGATGTTACCTGGTTCTGAGCCCCTTCTCTCTTACTCTTTTTGCAGGCATCCTCGAATACGTTTTCACACAGGACTTGTGGATGCCCATCTCTACTGTTTGAAAAAATACGTGGTGGACTTCGTTGCAAAAAATAAGTAAGAGAGGAGATAGAGTCAAACCCACAGTGCTCAAACAAGATATTTGTTTGAGCAAATGTGACTTGGTTAATGATTTTAAACCTTGATAATGTTAGATAATCAGTTTATGTAAATAATGCATTTGATAGCATACTGTTATTTTGCGTATACCACAAAGTATTCCCCCCCCCCTTGTATTTTGGGAACATGTATTATAGTAAGCCAGCAAAGTATTTTTGTAAAATTAATGATAACCTCTGATGCCTCTTTCTGCACAATTCCAAATTTTTACTTTCTTCTGCAAGGGTGAGGTTACCAACTCTAGTGTTCTTTTTCTATAAGCAGATGTCTTTCCCCTAGGCAATTATCCTTTAAATGAGCCCTCTTAGCACTGGGCTATAGAATTACTGAAGAGGGGGAAAAACCAATCTTATTCCAATTTTAGAAAAGAAGTTCATTTCACTAAGTATTCATGAATGCAAAGAAACAAGTTTTGCTACTTTTTCTAGTTTTGCTTTGAATTATAGGTCCTGCATTCTCAGTAACTGTTTCTGGCAAATTATAAGAGCTGTATTTCTAGAGAGAAAATCTCCTTTTGCAGTTCATCTCGAGGATTTTTGATAGGAAATATAACTGTTGCTCAGAGAAACAAGTAGAAAAACGTTTATAACTGCATGGTTAAGAAGAGCAACAGCTAGTCTCTTTTGATGGCCACTCTAAGTTTCTGCCTTGAATAGCACTAGCATACTAAAAAAACAAACAGGCTGGTACCACAGCAGCAAGTTTTTTCAGATCATCTAGGGAAAGTAGTCTAAAAGTTTGGGTTAAATGCCAGCTTTACCATTGTCTGATGGACTTGCAGATGTTTCAAGGAGAGGAAGTTGTTCTTTTGTGCCCACTATAATATTTCTTGCAGTATTCTAAACCTTCTCCTGCCACATTTGATAAACTCCTACAGGAAGATAAAGTGGAACCAGTGGTAAAACAAATCATTTGGACTCCTGGGAAATTTTCTGAGGGATTATTGTTTTTCTGCTTTCCCTCCATAGGACACTGTTGCTCTGCTCCTTTCTGGCTTAATAATTTTTTCATTCCATCAGAAAAAATTTGGACTGGACACAGTGGTGCATGCTTGTAAGTGGCAGCCTAGGAAGTCACAGCTGGAACCAGGGATCGCAGTTCGAGTCCTACCCTCAGCACGTAGTGAGACCTAGCTCCAAAAATATTGCTGGGCATGGTGGCGCATGCCTGTAATCCCAGCTACCTGAGAAGCTGAGACTGGGGATTGCTTGAGTCTGTGGTACCCTGGGTAACGTAAGCCTGTGGTTCCACGGGCAAAAATAGCGAGACCTAGTCTCAAAAAAAAAAAAAAAAATTATTAAACCCCTCTAAAGAGGCAAGCATTGTGCTAGATCAACTATGGAATCCATGGTAAATAAACACATTGGTCTTGCCCATATAGAACTTATAAACCAAACTCCAGAGTAAATTGAGAAAACCTTGCTTTTCTATATAGCAAGATAATCTTTTAAATACCTAAATTTCATTATTACACTTAAAACTATATAATAATGCCTCCTTAGTACTATCAAAACGGATTGCATCTTATGGTACCTTAGGGTGTCTGAATATGTGGACAGTTTTGCACTAAAACTAGCCTGATTTTGGCTACTATACCTCATTTGGTCACCTCCAGTTAGTTGTTCCATACCTAGCAAGTGTAGTACAATGGTAATACCTTCAAGGACACTAATTTTATGGCCCCTGGCCATATGCTCTGTCAAATAGTGCTTTTAGAGGCCTCTGCAACATAAAATGATAGTCTCAGTTCAAACAGCCACCCCATCTCAAGCTATATTAAAGAGACCTCTTTGCCTTCCCTCCCTCACATCCCTTCACCTTTCAGAGTTATTGGGATTAAAGGTGTTATGTTGAAAATTGGTAGATTTCAATGTATTAGATATATGAAGGCATAGCAGGACAAATTACAGTGGTACTTGAGCTCCTCCTTTATCCCTGGCTAGACTAGTAGAAGTTTTACCTCAAAGTTGTGGGAGGTATTATTGAGTGGATTGATGGGAGTATCATGTAGAAGAGCTTGAAAAATTAACAGGGAAGTAGATTTCTTAAAAAAGAGTAGTTCCATAGAGAATGAGTGATTGATGATACAACCTAGCAGAGGAAAATAGACCATTCTGACTGGGAAGGAGATTCCTTCAAGGTAAATTGTAGGCATTTATAATAATGAAGCTATGAAACTATGATTCCTTTGAATGGAAAAAGTATACCTAGGATATACAACTTAAAGAAAGGACTGTTTTAGCAATTCTTTGTCTTTCCCCTATGACAGTTAATATATTCTGCTCTGTGATTATTTTTCTTTTGTTTTTTAGTTGTTTACATGTCAATGTCTTCCACCCAAATTCTTTGATATTGGATACCTATAAGGCATTCAGTATATGTTTGGTGACAGTTCAGATAAGAGAAGTGATTTGGTACTAGGTAGTGGAAAAAGAGATGATTAAGTCAAAAAGCTATAAAGAAAACTGTGGAAAGAAAAAATTAACTGAGATATGTGACTGATCTTGGACAGGTATCTGCCTTTCTGTACCTTAATTTCCTCATCCAAATTATGAAAAATTTGTTTTCCTTCATTTAAGTTGGATTTAGGTATTTTTGTCCCATTGTTTCACTCTTGCAATACTATTGCAAGATCAATAGAAGCAGGAAAATGCAACCATCACAGTTGCATTACAAGGTCTTAATCAAGGTGATAATTAAAGGCACATGCAAGATAAAGTTATGAACTACGTGGAAAGCCATGAGCATAGTGAGCAAAGGAAGGTAGAATGGAGATAAAAGCAGAGATGAGAGACTGTATAGTACCACGGAAGTTGGAGCCTTGTTTCTTCAATGTTCAGTTCAAACAGCTATATGACTTGCCTATACATGGTTTCCTGTCCTTAGATGTCCTAGAGATTTCATAATATATCCTTTACTTAAATAACACATCAAAATCAAACCAAGAACCTGTGGCTTATACACATTCTAACCAGGACTGTTACATGATAACAGCATACTGGCTTCTGAAAATGCAAATGCTGCCAAGATTAAACCAGCATAGTCTCTTTTGAACTTTGTAGTTATGTTCATTTTGATCTTTGAGACTTCTGGCTGAGGGGAAAGAACAAAGGCCTAACAGCACTTTGTACTGACTTAAATTAGCTTAAAAATGAGTCTCAGGGGTCAGTTTGCCTGTGTCCTGGGTCAGACTTTGGTAGGAAAGATGACCTTTGTAAAGTGGACTTTAAGTATTTATTTAAATATTTATTTTAAATATTTAAAATTATTTATCAATAAAGCACTCTTAGGAAGAAGCATGATGTGGGTCAGAAAATCTAAAATAAGAGAAAAAGATGTATTTAGTTTGATGAGGACTTACAAATAATTCCCTTTAAGTATAAATGTTAGTTGGCATTCTTTCCATCTTTCTTCCTTATCTCCTATAGGGAATTTTTTCTCAAATTTTTCCACTTACATTAAGTGCCCTTTCTGCTACCAAAATATTATATACTTATTTCTGCCAGGCATAATTAATTGTTCTCTCTTCAGACCTTATATAATATTGAATTATTATATGCATCCTAATAATTTTGTCTTTTCTCTTTTTGAACTTTTTTTTTTTTTTTTTGAGACTAGGTCTCACTATTTTTGCACATGGAACCACAGGCTCATGTTGCCTGGGGTACCACACACTCAAGTAATCCCCAGCCTCAGCTTCCCAGGTAGCTGGGATTACAGGCATGTGCCACCATGCCCAACTAAATTTTTTGAACTAGGTCTCACTACGTGCCCCCGACAGAACTCAAACCACGATCCCTGACCCCAGCCGTGGCTTCCTAGGCTGCCACCTACAGGCATGCACCACCATGCCCGGCCTTCTTTTTGAACTTCTTGAGAGAAATCCCTTCTCATTCAGCTTGTGATACACAGTAGATGCTCAATAATAATACAGACAATTGATTATCAACTTCCTGAGCATGGATGGATTGCCTGTTTCGTTTGACTGTTTCATCTCCACTATTGGCACCAGCCCTGACACATTTTAGGTGCTAAGTTGGTAAATTCAAATCAATAAATACTTATTAAATTGACCTAAGCCTAAGCAGGCTCTTAAGTCTATAGAATCTGAGCATATTTTTTTTCAAGCCCTCTGCACCACTGAACATTTATCCTTTAAAGCTTTTAGTATCTTTTTAAGAAGGAAAAAGAATGGTATCACAAAATACTGTACACCAAGTACCTAGCTTTAAAGTAACACCTTTTAATCTAAAACAATTTCCTATTTACTACTCCAGATTATAGCTGTTTTCTTTGAAAGCAAAAGAAAAACCTGGAAACAGAGCATATGGTTAACTCAGCTATCACCTTTTCTTCTCAATTACATTTCTTCTGGGAAGAAGCAAGAAAACCCAAACTTTTAGTATTCTGCTCTGCAGACTTGAGTTCCAGGCCCTATGAAAGTAGGTTTTTGTTCTGTGTTTTTCATAACTAATATTTTGAAGGACTGGCTTAAGGTGACATTTATAGGATTTAAGTCTCTCTTTATATATTTACAAAAATAAAGTCAAAATGCAAAAGTGGTCAAATCTTTCCATTTTCATGGGCATCGTTTTTTACACTTTCCCTGGAATCTTATAGCTACAGGGAGGGCCTGATCTCAGATCAAGACAAAATGCTAAAAATACAGAGCTTAAGAAGAACTAATGCTATTATTTTTTCAAATGTTGTGTTTTTAATGTTAGTGATACTAATAATAGAGAAATATGTTTCCAAATCAGGAAAACTCTACTTTCCGAGTTCTAAAAATCAGAAGAAATTATTGGCAGCTGTCTGACCCAGAGGGATAACACTCAAATCATTTACACATTCACTCATTCATATATTCAAATATTTATTTCGCACTGACTACATGTTTATTGGCCAAGAGACAATAAACAGAAAACTATAGTGTGTTGTTGTTATAGTAAACACAGGATACTAGTTAATATGATATTGTGGGAAAAGTCATGGACTTCAGGACAGATATGGAGTAATGTTCAGCTTTGCCAATTATAAGAGCTAATTAACCTTTGTAAGTCATGAATTTCTCACTAATATGAACAGTAATACAATCATAGCCAGGCATGGTGGCACGCTCCTATAATCCACGTACTGGGAGGCAAGAGGACAGGATCTCTTGAATTCATGGGTTCAAGACTACCCCAGGTAACATAGCGAGACCTGGTTCTCAAAAAAGCAGCTGGGCATGGTAGCAGATGCCTGTAATCCCAGCTACCTGGGAGGCTGAGACTGGGAATCGCTTGAGTCTGTGAGATCAGGACTACCCCGGGCAACATAGCAAGACCTAGGCTCAAAAAAAAAAAAAAATTAAAAAATATCGATCATGAGGATCACTCTTAGGGCAGGAGAAAATATGTATTAACTTTCCCAGCATAGAGTACACACATGATGTGAGTAAATATAAATATCTTTAGTCTTTGCTATAAGAGTGCAGAAGTCTGTGTATATGAAAGACTTCCAGGGATGCTATTGAGACTGACCTTACAGCTCAATAAATTTCACAACATGAACATATCCTTATAACTACTACCCTGGTCAAAAAATAGAGCTTACCAGATTTCCAGACATTCTCCCCATACTATCTTCCAAAGACATGATCAGATTTATACTTTAAAAAGAACATTCTGGATGGGCACAAAGAAATTAAGATGATGGTTCATGGGTGACAGGTGGTGGAAGAACTTCAGGGTAGACAACAATGTAAATATATGTATGTTTGTGTGTGTGTGTGCAATTAAAAATAAAATTAATTTTTAAAAAAGAATAAAGAAATAAATGAAAATTATGACGGATGGATAGATAGATAGATAGATAGATAGATAGATAGATAGATAGATAGATCATTTTCTCTATGATAGGAAGGATAGATTTTAAGAGGTAAACTGGATATAGAAAGACAAATTAAAAGCAGTTGCAGGAATCCAGGCAAGTGGTGGCAGTGGCTTGAGTAGGGGATAGCAATAGAGATAGAGAGAAGTTGACCATTTTAAGGTTAGGAGCTAGTATCAGCATTGTTTGGTGATTGATTATATATGAGGCATGAAGAAGGAAGGAAAATCAAGGCAATTACCACATTTCTAGCTTGGGGGAATAAATGGAATCTTTATATCACTACAAGATAACCAGTGTTGGTGAAGGTATGGAAGAAGGCTGATGGGGTCAGTTTTAGACATTAAATTTCAGATTTAGATGACTCTGAATCATCTAAATGAAGAGCTTCCTCAGGCAGTTGAAAATATAAGAATAAAGTAAAGGAGAAAAGATTTGACTACGAGTCTATATTTGGGAAACAGTATTTAAGATGCCATCAAATGATGACCTGTCTCAAGCGTCAGTGCACATGAGAAAAATCAGAAGCAGAAAGAAAAACCACATCTTTCAGGGGACACAGAGGAAGACATATCAGAAATAGGAATGCAAAAGAGAATGGTGCAACAGAAAGTAAGGGAAAAAGGCTTAAGGAATAGCTTACTGCTATGAAATCTGGAAAATTCAAAAAAATATTATCCAAAATTCTACTACTGTGAGATAACTGTAAATATTTTAGAGTACTTCTTTCCATTGTTTTACTATATATATATATATGCTCACGCATTTGAGATTGTACAATATAAGTAACTTGCTTTATTCATGCCCATATTCATGAGCATGTTCTTATGTCGTTTAAACTTTTTTTTCAGAGTTGGGCTATAAGGTATTTGTGTTACATACATAGATTATTACTTTTTCAATGTTGGAGATATGGTTCTCTATTTTTATAAATAACTTTAAGAGAAATACCTTTTAAAAATTTTTATAATCTGATTTCATTTATTTATTCAGCAAATATTTATTGAGCATAATGTATTTTCCTTACACTAGATTGACAGAAACAGAATTGCAGAGTGAAATAATATGACTATCTCTAAGATTTTGCTTCATATTACCAATTTTCAGAAAAATTTTTACCAGTTCATGATCTTAACTCCCACTATTTGATAACTCTCTCAAATTACCCTTAACAGTAATGAGAATTATTTTAAATCTGCTAATTTGTGGGATAAATTACATCTTTTTAAAATTTTCATTTCTTTTAAAAAATTTTGAATATATCTATCTAATAAGGTATTAATCCTTTGTCCTATTTGTAATAATTATTTTGTCTTTTTAATTTGATATGATTGTTTTTTTATAGCTAGTGGTTAAATCTTTGTTCTCTTCTGTGATCTCCTATTTCTTAGGAACTTGTAATTTCATGAGGTGAGGCAGGTGTTTTCAGGAGACTGTATAAGAGGGAAGGGAGAAAATGAGGTTGATCTGTCCAAGAAACTAGAACCAACCGCTAGTTTTTAGCCTCAAGGTCAGGATGTTCACAGTGGTTAACAGTGGCCCATCCCAGTTTTCCGCACAGCTTTAGATTGTCTCTAGGAAACAGGAAGAATAGTTTTGTCCTCCCTTTTGCTGCTAAACTAACTGCATTATGGGAACTGAACTGATGCTGAATGCCAGCATTAACAGTGGGTGTGACCTGGCAGGACTGCTTCATGTTCTCTCTTCAGATTGCTCTCTGATCTCCTTAAAGATCTCTATCTGCAGGACCTATGTGCCAAGACTTGTTTGCTTGCCTTGCCTTTTGCAGTGATAGTTCTTTTTGACCCATAATGTAAATACCATGGCTCTGAAATCCCCCAGCTGTCCATGCTTTGTTACTTCTTCAAAGAGAACTGACTTGTTTTCCAGCAGAGGGGGCAGGGGAACATTTGCTACCCACACTGGTTTCGCACATTTAAAAGGGAAAGAAAAAACTAAGAATAAGTGTTGTTTCATTATTTGTATTTATATGGAAATTTTTAATCTCCATCAAAAGATCAGGAGAAAAATCTTATTGAAATTGAATAGAAGAACTTCAGGCTTACACAGATTTTTCCAAAGATGTTTGACTTGA
This sequence comes from Uropsilus gracilis, assembly GCA_004024945.1. Lineage (NCBI taxonomy): Eukaryota > Metazoa > Chordata > Mammalia > Eulipotyphla > Talpidae > Uropsilus > Uropsilus gracilis. The sequence goes on along the minus strand of PVHY01013043.1, from coordinate 32,398 downwards.
TCCTTTAAAAATGACAAAAGCCATGAACTGCATAGCTCCAGGGTTCATAATTTTACTTACCCTACTCAGACTCCGCCTGTCTTTCCTTCCTACCTTCACTCAATCTGTGTGTGGTCCTGTGTCAGCCTGCAGAACCAGCTGCCCAATTATTTGAATGGGATCTAGGGCAGAGGGTGGACGTATTCAACAACAGTCAGGTTTATAGACTGCTTCTACATTAACCACTCTCTCAGGCCATGTTGTCTCATCTCTGTCTTAAGAGTAACTGGTTTTCCTATCTTCCTTTCCAGGCTTATTCATTCTCCTTGTTTCAAGCCTATTTTCACTACCTTCAGAATAACCTTACTAAGAAATAAAACTGACCACATAACTTTCTTGCTTAAAAAATATAACTGACTTCTAGACCCAGTCTTTCTAGACTACCATAGAACACATCCATGATCTGACTCCCTTGCCTACCTAATTAGCATCTCCTTCTGCCTTCTCCCTTAAATTCATAATAAGCCTACTAGCCATTGGATTGTGAATTCTTTGAAGTCAGAAACAGTATATTTATTAAGACCTAGCTTAGTGACTGATATATTAATAGATGTTTGGTAAATGCTAAATAAATTAGTTACTTAAAATTCTAACAAGGTCATAGTGTGAAAGAGAAACACCACTCTGTGCTTTTATTTCTTTTGCTAAATAGGCTAAGGATTAGGTCCCTTCTTCACTTGTAACAGATTCCTGATCATTAGCACCCAGCATCCTATCTTGATACCCATGGGAAAACACCATGCCTCCTAAAACCCAAAGAAAAATGAAATTACTTTTTTATAAATGCAATTGGACTGATCTGATTACCTGGAAAAAAAATGAAGTTAACTCTGTTATGCGAATTCTTTGATAGCCATTGGTAACTTGTTTTAAGTAGGTGGGAAATACTTAGTCAGTGGATGGATCTTAAATTTGCAATCTGAGCTAAACCAAAAGAGTAGTACCATAAAAGCTAAGGGGGGTGGGGGGGAAAGATAGACACAGAAGTTAACCTAAAATTGTAAAATTTGATAAGTTACACAAAGAAGAAAAGAATGGCTTGTAATTTCTCTACTATGAGGGAGCATAGAGCAGAAATCATGTTACCATACTTACCTAAACAGCTGTTAGTATTTTAAAAATATATATATCAAGGGCCGGGCACGGTGGCTCGTGCTTGTAAGCTTCAGCCTATTAAGCGGCTGGGGCTAGGGATCGTGGTTCGAGTCCCGCCTGGGGCCCGTAGCGAGACCTAGTTCCAAAAAAAAAATAGCTGGGCGTGGTGGTGCGCGCCTGTAATCCCAGCTACCTGGGAAGCTGAGTCTGGGGATTGCTTGAGTCTGTGGTACCCCGGGCAACGAGAGCCTGCGGTTCCACGGGCAAAAATAGCAAGACCTAGTCTCAAAAAAAAAAAAAAAAAAAAAATTAAAAATATATATCATTCATCACCATAGCAGGCTAAAAGTGAAAAAAATGAGTTCCATACATGCAAAAAATATTTTTTTATAAAATTCAATACTTATTCATTTTCATTGATGAAAGACTCTTAGCAAATTAGAAATTAATCTTAACTATCTGCAAGAAACTATCTACAAAAAGCCTATAACTCATGCCCACTACTGACTATGAAACCTAAAGCCCATATCTACTCATGAAAGACAATAAATGGTAGTTTTGATGATTTTTAATCAATAATCAGTATAAATAGTAAAATATTAAGAGAATGCCCTATAAAATCAACAGGTAAGAATGATTGCTCTCAGTGCTTTATTCAGCACTGTGTTGGAGGACTTAGTCAATGTAATACGATGAAAATTTTAAATAGCAGACATAGTAATCGTAAAAAAAATTAAAGAAAAATAGCTGTTTCCATAAAGTTGATGTGATTGTCACTCTTTAAATTGTTAGAATTAATGTATTTAGGAAGAACTATGAGGACTATAACAATGCAAGAAAAAATCAATAAAATATTTTTTGAATATATGATTATTTAGCAAGGCAATTGGCTACAAGATTAGAATACTGAGTGGATTGACTTCCATTAAACCAATAAGAAAATAAGTTTTTAAATTTTTTTCTTTAAATCACAAATAAATACATTTTTAAAAGGCATCATTTTATAGTACCAGCAAAAACACTGAAGATAGTTAGGATTGATCCAACAGAAGATATGTAAGGCCTTTGTGAAGAAAATAATTGAAGCAGGTTTTGAAACAGGTTTTTCTTTTTTTCTTCCAAAAGACCAGAGCATTCTGTCTTTTTATGGGTTATTGTGAGTTAAGAGTCAAGGCACCATGTTAAAATAGACACAGGCACACACATGCACACACACACACACCATGTAGATAAGATTTTGTAAGAGACTATTGTCTGCAGAGGCCAGGGAAAGGGAGTCTTAGAACTAGTACTTTATCTTCCACCTTGATGTAAAGCTGATAAAGAACTTAACATCTCTCTTTCTCCAAAACTGCCTAATCTACATCACTTTCATAGCTATCAGTCCCAAGGTAATGTGATAGGAAGAATTTGATTTTTCCTTGAAAACAGTTTTTAATCCCAACAGGCTCCAGGTAGATTTCTCATATTTACCCACTCTTTCTTCCTAGGTCAATCAATTCCATCAGGAGTGAACTGATTCCGTACCTAGTAAGAAAACAGTTCTCCTCAGCTTCCTCACAACAAGGACAAGAAGAGAAAGAAGAGGATCTAAAGAAAAAGGAACTGAAATCTTTAGGTCAGTGCTTGGGTTGTTGCAATGAGGGAGGTAGGATAGCACCTTTGGAAAGAGTGGTGGGCAGTTTAGCTTAGCCCAAGATGATAACCTATCTTAAGTGAAAGATTCTTGTCTAGTCACAGATGAACTGGTGCTACTTTCTGAGCTTGCTTAAAAAGATCCTTTCACCACGCCCTTCAGGGACAGGCTAATCATGCCTCAGCTCTGCTCTCCAGTTCACAACTCTGGTTTTGGCTGTGTAACTTTAATCTTTGCCTGCCTATTCTCTAGGCTCTGGGGAGCTGCATTCCTAACTAAACTCAGCCGCCCCTGTCAAGGGAAGAAAGGTGAAAGGGTGTTCAATTACAATCCAACCAGACTATGTCCTTCCGAAAATTTAGAAGTTAGGGTTGCTTTGTATGCTTTTATACTCTTGCCTAGACCCTGACCTAGTCCTGGGCTCATAGTAGGCTTTGTGACAAAATATTTATTAAATGAATCATTGAAAACAATGTAACCTGATGGTTAATATTGTAGATCTTGGCTTCTGCCTCTTATTCGCTCTGTGACATGAGGCAGACTATTCAGTCTTCTGAGTCCCAGTTTTCTTGTCATAAAATAGAAGATTTCAAATGATTATTCTAATTGAAAAACTAGAGACCATATAGATAATCTGGCCCCAAGTTCTGTGCTGTTTCTACCATAGCACAACTGCAGAATATGGGAATAGAGGCTAACAGCACAAAGCTGGCCTAGTTGGTCACTACAGCCTGGACACTTGCTAGTGTTACTTCATGATTTAGAAGAGTCATCTATTTTATTTTTCCCAGTAGTATTTGAGTATTAGTCAAACTTGCTTGTAGACTCTCTTTTAGCATACATTTCAAATGCACAGAAATATTGTCTGTAAATGAAATATTGTCTCTTTTAGTTTGACTTAATCTTTCAGCTTTTAGGGATTTCTTAGGGTCCATGAGGCATAACTGAGTTCCAGGGGGTAGGTTTGAACTGTGCCCTCCTTCAAAGCATAACTAACTATATCCCCTCTGTCATCTGTCTCTCTTCACTTGCATGGCTTGGTGTTTATTCTGTAGATATTTACACTTTTCTAAAAGAAGCCAACACACCGACCTTTGTCCCCTATGATGCCTGCTGGAATGCCTGTCGAGGAGACAGGTGGGAAGACTTGTCCAGATCACAGGTGCGCTGCTATGTGCACATCATGAAAGAGGGCCTCTGCTCTCGAGTAAGCACCCTGGGACTCTACATGGAAGCAAACAGACAGGTGAGACGACATGTTTAGAATAATAATTGAGTGAACTCCTGCCACAGAGACAGAGTTATCTTACTTCTTCATTAGATACACAGTAACTTGTCCAGAATCTTCTTATTCCCAAGGTTGAACAAGACCTGGCATGTCAGGAGTAACCATTAAGGTACCCCAGTACAGCAGAAAAGGAAGCCTTAATGGTCTTGGTTGGAACATAACAGAAGAATTTCCAGAACTAGTTGTTTAAAGAGTAAGTCCTCACATTGCCAGTATAGTCAGTCTTGGTGAGGCTCCCATTAACCAGTGTGACCACTACATACATCCCACTGGCCCCTATTCTGCCCCTCTTGGAGGATCACAGATTGGCACTCTCTATTCCTTCTTAACAATCCACAGCTGAAATTCTCCACAACTAGCCTTTTCAGTGTTCTCATACTGAAGAGAAAATGCTACGAACTGTCGGGCACGGTAGCACATGCCTGTAAGCAACACGTTATGGCGTCTCAGCAGGGTCTGAGGATTGTGGTTTGAGTCCCGCCCGAGGCAACACAGCAAGACCTAGTCCCAAAAAAATAGCTGGGCGTGGTGGCATGCACCTGTAATCCTAGCTACCTGGGAAGCAGAGGCTGGGGAATGCTTGAGTTTGTGATACCATGGGCATCATGAGCCTGTGGTTCCATGGGCAAAAAAAGGAAAAGGAAAGAAAATGCTATTAACTCCCCCCCCCCTTTTTTTTTTTTTTTTTGAGACTAGGTCTCACTATTTTTTGCCTGTGGAACCACAGGCTCTCGTTGCCGGGGGTACCACAGACTCAAGCAATCCCCAGCCTCAGCTTCCCAGGTATCTGGGATTACAGGTGCGCACCACCATGCCCAGCTATTTTTTTGGCACTAGGTCTCGCTACAGGTCCCAGGCGGGACTCCAACCGCGATCCCTAGCCCCGGCCCCTTCATAGACTAAAGCTTGCAGGCACGAGTCACCGTGCCCAGCCCTGAACTTCCCCTTTGACGTTCCCTTTTAGTTAATGAAGTACATGAGTGCCTTCTTATTGTGAAAATTATCCAACATTGCATCATCACCTGGTGTATATTCAAGTGGTTCCAGGAAGTGAACAGGAACCTAGGATGTTCAGGACTCAGGGTGTTCCATGCCCTCAGTAGTATCACTGTCCCAGATGCCACACGAATATCTCAAAGACTGAGGGACATAGCATTACTTTCAGTGAAGAGGCTCACTAGAAGATTGAAAATAAGACCATCGAGAAGTTGTTGGAGAAATAGCCTTAGCCCTAAGGCAAATGTGTCATCTCTTGCTCTACTTCACCCATATAGAAATCTATGGTTGAAAATTCCCCATGTTTCTGACAGAGTTGACTTTTATCTAAGGTGCTTTCAAGTATGTTCTGGTTTTTTAGTAATCATACCTCTTTCCTCAAGGTGCCCAAATTGCTATCTACTCTCTGTCCAGAAGAATCACTGATCCATTCATCAGCCCAGATTGTAAGCAAACAACTGGTAAGTGCTAGCATTGTCAGGGCAGGCATGGAACAGTCAGGAAAAATTTATTATTATCTTTGAGAAGTTGGATTAGGGCTTCCTAAAGCTCAGAACCTTGCTAGCCCTAGGAAAATCCACTAGGCTCTGATTATAAAATCTCAACTTCTAGCATGGGTACTTCCAAAGACTGCCTGGGCAAATGCTGATAACAGCCACACAAAGTCTATAAGGAAAGATTCAGTATAGTCTTGGAACTCAGACATAAAATCATCTCATCTCTGTCCTTCTTCTTACCCTGATTTGAGCACTCTGCAAAAGTACATTTGTACACACAATCACATGAGTTTGTATGCTTGAACTGGTCTAAGAGATATTAAGTAACCTTGTGGCTTTGAAAAGTCCTGATGATGGTTTCTCTTTCTGAAGTCTTTAAGACAGATCCCCATTGACCCCAACTGAAGAAATATATGGAGTTAATTTGCATCTTGTTGAGATGAACTTAGGTTTTATATTCACCTTTTGTAGGTTGGAGTTGACAGCCTCATCGGGCCAGATACACAAGTTGGAGAGAAATCATCCATTAAGCGTTCCATCATTGGTTCATCCTGTGTCATAAGAGATAGAGTGAACATCACCAATTGCCTTCTCATGAACTCAGTCACCGTGGAAGAAGGGTATGTTTCCCCTTGTGCCCACATAAAACAAGACTCCTGGTAACTTGAGAAGTTTTGCAGTCAAATGCTCTACCCCTGAGATATACCCCCTAACCTGAGAAATTAAGAAAGGAAAGGAAAGATAGGAAAAAGGAAGGAATAGTGCCTATTCTCTTTGAGGCCTTTGTTTTGGCTCCTTAATGACATGGTCTTTGAGAGCATTTCCAACAGCCTTCTCATGTTTGTCATAATTGTGGTTCTAAGAGAAGCCGCTTTCTGTTGCCTCAATATCCTGCTTGACGAGCTGGGCACGGTGGCTCGTGCCTGTAAGCTTCAGCCTACAAAGTGGCCGGGGCTAGGGATCGTGGTTCGAGTCCTGCCTGGGACCCGTAGTGAAACCTAGTTCCAAAAAAATAGCTGGGTGTGGTGGCATGCACCTGTAACCCCAGCTACCTGGGAAACTGAGGCTGGGAATTACTTGAGTCTGTGGTACCCTGGGCAACGTGAGCCTGCGGTTCCATGGGCAAAAATAGCGAGACCTAGTCTCAAAAAAAAATACTGCTTGACGGATGGCAGTGCTGGAATAACACTATACTAATGACTAGCGGTCATTTCCCCATATCTCAGTGTTCCACAGCAGCCATGAAAAACGCAGAGGTCTAGAAGGAATGGACATGTAAGCTATACTCTGTTTTTAAGGGAGAGCTTCTCTGTTGCAAGTTATGGAACATCTTTCCCATTTCAAGATACTTTAGAGCATCCTAATATCTTGATTTATGAAAAATCTGAACTTAGAATAAAAAGATGTAGATGCTTTATTCCTCCATGTGGACCTTGGGTTTTTCCTTGTATAAAATGTAAGTGTAGGTGATGAAATTCAGGAAGGATATTATCAAATTGATGGTTTTCAGACTTTTTAGAAAGGAAACTTTTTCTTAGGATAAATTTTATGCAGAAACTTAATACTTTAAAATTGATAAAAGTAGTTGTTTAGAAGAGTTGGGAGGATTTGTCTTTCCTATAGAATTGAAGCAAATTTTTACAGTAAATTTATAGATTTATAACCTATAAAACAAATTTTGAAAATTTGTTTTATTTTGAAAAAAAATGAAAAAAGCAGATAGTACCTGTAGACTCTGAAAACACACGCCCCTCATTTGTCTATGGGACTTGGTCTGTCTGCAGTCCAAACCCATAGGGTCCAGATCTCTTTGCTCTAACCCATACTCCCAGGAAAAAGTGCTGGTCTCAGTACTTTTTTTAATTTTTAAAATAAAAAATAAAATCACTACCTGGGAAGCTGAGGCTGGGGATTGCTTGAGCCTGTGGTACCCCAGGCAACGAGAGCCTGCGGTTCCACAAGCAAAAATAGCGAGACCTAGTCTCAAAAAAATTAATTAATTAATTAACTAATTAATTAATTAATATAAACTCAGGCAGATTGTAGACCACAGGGATATTGGCCATCAAGATCTGTTCCACCCCAACCATTTCCTGACTTGTTTTCTAGAACCCTGGTGCCCAGACCTAAAATCCTTAGTAAAGAGTTCAGGAGAATCTGACTAGTGGCAGAAGAAAAGCCTGAATTTATTTACATTTGAAGCTTTCTAAAAGCCCAATTAAATCATCTTGTAGTGAAAGTTATGGATGACAAATTCTATTCATGTGCTTCAAGCTTCTAGTAAGTTTTTTTTAGAATATTCTTCTAGCAATGAAGAAATAATTAGATTATTACTAGAAGACCTCTATCATGAAAGACTGAAAAAGCAGCAAATAAAAAAGTCAATATCGAAGAAATATACACTTCAGGGAGAAAAAAATAGGGAGATGTGACATAGAAGAATAAGAAAAATGAGAGAACTCAAGAAAGTTCAAACTTCCAGTTATAAAAGAAATAAGGAGATGTAAGGTATACCATGGGGACTTATTGTGGTGATCATTTTGTAATGTGTACAAATGTCAAGCCATTGTAGGCTACACCTGGAACTAAAATAGTGTTCTATAGGTCAGTTATACTTCAGTTAAAAGAAAAAATGAGAGGACCAATTCACAATGGCCAATTTCTGAATAGAAGTTCTGTAAAAGGAGAGCTGAAAATCAGAGGAGGAAATTATTAGAGAAATAATATAAGAAAGTGTCCTACAGCTGAAAAAGAATTTAGAGAGTGAAGGGGTTTACTGAGTGCCCATCACATGGTAATAAGAAACCCATATAGTGACTGCTGTTATTTTACCAAATAAAAATGTTGAGGTAAACTTCATGATGAGTAGGAAGGCCATTAGCTTTGATCAGACATCTTGTATTATCTATGTATTATCTTTTCCCATTAAAAAAAATTATTTTGTAATTTTCATACAATATTGGTCATGTTTGTATGGCTGTCATTCCCCTTAGGTTTGGTCTTCCTTTCCATATTGTACCTCTTATCCTCCTAACCTGTCTCCCCTTTTCCTCTTCCCCCCTCATTTTGCTCCAACTCCTCACACTGCAAGTCATTGGTCTGTGTTTGGCCACTGGTCTTTTATTTTTCTGGCACTATGTCCTTTTTCCCTGGGTGTGGACTTGCACTCCTGGGCAGCAACAGACAAAGCTGCTTGTATCTCTAAGAGTAACTGAGGTTAATAGTCAGGCCAAGCACATCAGAAACTTGTTGTAGGGCAAATAGGCGGCGCGCTTTTCCAGGATCCTTTCTGGTATCTGTCACATGGTGCTGCTTGTGTGCCATATAATTCTGATATCTTGGTTTGGGAGCCCAAATCCCAGATGGTGGAGGCATTCCCTGCTGGGGAAATACTTCCCCAGGTGGTTGGTCCAGCTCCTCTCCTCTCTTGTGTTAGCAGTTCTGCCATGGGGCCACAGCCACATCTCTGTGGTTTTCTTCCAATTTATTGGTAAAGGAGGGAGATTCATTCATGTTGCACAAAGCTGTGACCAGGAATTTGGTTCCCCAGCCCCAGAGACAATGCAGATGGAAATCTGTGACAGGTCATCACAACCACTGGTTTCACATTCTTGTCTCATTGGTTCCCAACATGCTGTTTGTCCTACCCAGGATAAATGTATCCAGGGCCATTATTACTTCCCTTCCTCTCCATTATATATGCAGGTGGAGAGACTGGTTTTTTCATTCCTAGTACAGATCTGATTGAGGATGAAGTAAACCAGAGAGGGACACCCCCTCCTCCTGAGCCCATACCCCAGAATAGGTGCCCCATCCCCTGCCCATGTGGAGGCAGAGGCTGGCTTCCCCAGCCTGAGATCCCTGGACCTGAAACCCTGGTGGCATAGAACTCACCCTACCTCCTCAACTGGAACTCTTCTCCAAGGGTCTGAGCCATCTGAAAGGACTTCCACTCCCACCTCCAGTCTGACTAGGCTCATAGAGCCAGGCTTGGAAGACAGAGCCTACTAATCCCCTCTCCCAGCTCCGGACTCCTGGGTGTCCTGCCCCCACCCCTGGACACTGAAAGAGTAGAGGCCAGGGCCTCTAGTCCCAAGACCCCTAGACCCTAAGATCCTAAGACCATGGTAGTTCAGGGCTTACCCTATCCCCTGCTGGAGGCTCCCCAAAGGGGCCTTTCAAAGGAAGCTTGACCCCTACTCCCAGGCAGCCTGGATCAGGGCCAGGCCTTAGAAGACAGGGCCTACAAGTTCCCTCTCCCACCTCTGAACCCCAGGGGATCTGCCCAGCACCCAACTCCCTCCACATAAGGGAGGAGACCAGGTCCCCCAGCCTAAGATCCTGAGACCCCAGTGGCACAGGACTCACCCTACCCCCACTCCCAACAGCAGTGGACATGTGCTAAGGGCCCTCCCCTGGTCCCAGGCAGTTGGGGGGGGGGGCTTTCAACTCTCCCCTCTAACCCAACTGGGACTAGGGTTGAGCCTGAAAGGCAGAGCTTATTAATTACCCCTCTCCAGCCTGAGTTTTCCCTTTATTTTTATTTTTAGTTTTAATTGCTTAAGGTAAATTTGGGAAAAGTAATTAAATTGTAATCACATGAGACCAGATTACCTTTTTTAATTACATCTGAACTGAGTGGCAGAGTAGGAGAATGAATTTGTCCAGAAGGGAATTTCTCATATTTGGGGGTTTGTCTGTGCCAGCAATGGTGAGCTGCTGCACCTTCTGGATAGTGACTTGAACATGAGCCAAGGTCCTCAAGGCTTGAGAGATGCTGATAGGAAAGGTGGAAAAGGTATTGGCAAGACTGTGCAGAGAAGGTTCCTATTTGTTTTACTCATATTTTCCTACTTCTAATTTATATCATAGCAGATGCTCAGGAACCCACAGTAGTGAAAAGTTTATTATCAAGACTTCAGTGTCAGTCCTGAAATCTACAACTTTGGCCTCTGGTCCTGTGCAACATCTGCATTTCCTCCTATTCCAGTGTGAATGACAGGAGCGTTAGTGCAGAATAGATTGCTTTCTCATGTAGACAGACCAGGGAACCAGGTTTTCATGATTTGTTCATGGTTTATGCAGGCAGAAGTGCAGCCTTCAGAGCTAAATAAGATATTCCTGCTTCTCATTGTTACCTTAGTGTCCCCTTCACCCATACTGAGCTGACAGCCCTGCCTATTAGGTCCCCTACTTTTCTACTTTCCTTTACTCCTGACATTTGTTCTGCCTGAATTACTTCTCGCTAGAGATCTTTTCCTGTAGGATTTCTACCCATCTTTCAAGGTCTAACTGCATATTCCAGCTCTTCTGTGCAGGATGGAAATTAGTTCCTCCTAGTGTTCTCTGTGCACCCAAAATACTTAGCTCATGTGACACTTACTAAATCTTTCTCTCCTCAACTAGACTTTAAATTCCTTGAATACAAAATATTTCTCATGTCTTTGTATCTCCTGACTCTACTTGATACCTTTTAAGTACATACTGAATAAAGAGATCCCTAATTTTTGTATCTGTCAATAGAACCCTGTCTACTTCTAGAAAAAACAGTCAAGTGTTTCACTCCTTAAAACTCACCAAAATGAATGCTATACTTGTGACCTATTGAACATATTGGTCTCAGATTCATTCTGATGGTCCATAATTTTATTCTCCTCCCCATGCACACTGTGTGTTTCTTGGTGTCTTATTGTTTCTAGATAGAAATTCTTTCCATTTCATAAGAGTACCTTTAGTATATCTTGTAAGTGGTTTAGTGGTGGTGAATTCTCTTCATCTTTGTTTATGGGTAAAGTTCTTTATCCCTCCATTGAAGTGTTAGTTTAGCAGAGTAAGTATTCTTGAATGAAAATTCTTTTCCTTCAAGACTTTAAAATTTTCATGTCAGTCCCTTCTGATCAGCAAGTTTTTCACTAGAAATTCCATGGCTAATCTTAATAGGTGATCCCTTTAGACCCTCTTAGTAGTCTTGCCAGGTCATTAGGTTTTAATAGTTTAATTATAATATGTCTTGAACTGTGTCTGTTTGATTTTGTTAGGAATTCGTTGACCTTCTTGGATCAGAATGTCTGTCTCCTTCCCCAAGTTAAAGAGATTCTTGGTTTTTGTTTTGTTTTGTTTTTGAGACTAGGTCTCGATATTTTTGCCAAGGAACCGCAGGCTCATGTTGCCCGGGGTACCACAGACTCAAGCAATCCCCAGTCTCAGCTTCCCAGGTAACTGGGATTACAGGTGCGCATCACCATGTTCAGCTAATTTTTGGAACTAGGTCTTGCTACGTTGCTCCGGGCAGGACTTGAACTGTGATCCCCAGCCCCTGCCGTGGCTTTCTAGGCTGCTGCTTACAGACACGTGCTGCCATGCCCAACCTTGGCTATTTCTTTAAATAAAGTTTTATTCCATTCCTCTCATTACCTTCTGGTAATGCATATATTCTGCTGGTGTTTGTGTTTTCCACAACGGTGAACTCACTAATTCTACCAGCTGCTCCTTCTTGTCTACTGTTGAGACCTCTGTTGTGTTTTTCAGTTTTAGGGTGAGTTTGGTCAAGCTTTTCCCTCCATTAACCTGTATAACCAGCACCTGGAATATTGCATTTTCCTCATGATTGTATGGCCCAGTGGGTATGTGCATGTGTAAGTATACACACATGGGTCTAGAAGAAAGGGAATAGCTGCATGCTAGCACAAGAGAGTGCCAGGGAGATAGCCCAGAGAAAGAGTGTGAAGACTCCTGGGGGACTGAAGGGCTCATCTGCCTCCTGGCTCCCCAGCCTTGGCCCTGCCCTGCCTAGTGTGTCTGTGTATGTCTGTGTAACTGCTAAACCAATAAAGAACATGCACAGATTGGTGAGCCTGATGCTTGCCCCTATAGTTGGCAACAAGGATTGATTACATTACACAATTCAGTTATAGAATTCTTTAAGTCCATTGTTTCTGTTTGAAGCTTTCTCATATTTTCTATGTCATTGTTGTTACTTTCATCTTGCATCGGTTGCTTTTCTTATTTCAACAAACAATAGGACTATTGCTTTAAATTGTTCTTCAGTTAAGGTACCTACTGCTGGATCTAGATATTTCCTGGGGTCTTTTTATACCATCATTTATAGTATATTCCTCTGTGTCTTAATTTTCCAGTTTGACTTGAGCTCAGCAACTTTCTTTTAACTTGATGTGTTGACTTTATAAGATTACACCTTGCAGATTATAATTCTAGGTGGTTTACCCAGGTTTCTGAAGTGTCTGTTGCTTTATGGACTGATGGCCTCTATACCTTTTACCTTTTTAGAGGATTGGAACCATAGTGTAAGTCAAAGGTAACTGGGAGCTGGGAAAGCCAAGAACTTCCCACTAGAGAGTACCAAGAATTCAAGCCTTCTAAGAGGACTGCAATGGGGAGTGATGACTGAAGCAATCCCTTCCTCTAATCCTGTTCCTCAGTCAGTTTCCTTTATAGCCTTAGGCTAGCACTGATTCCTCAGCTGTAGTCAAACTCCAGTTTGTAGGTTCTGAGACCAATACTTTTTCCCAGGGGTACAGGCTAGACCAGAGAGATCTGGACCCTGTGGGTTTGGATTGCAGACAGGTCACAGTCCCAACTGTGAATACAGGCAGATGAAGAGTATGTGCTTTCAGGGTTTATGGGTACCTTCTGTAAAGACTGCCTCTTCCCTTGCAGCTATTATTACTATGGAAATCCAACCTTGGTCATTCCAGCCTATTCTTTCCCAAAATGATTCCCCTTATGTCCCAGATTCCAGAACAGCCATTATGTAGTCTCTAATTATGATTGCATGAGTTACTGTTAGCTGTCTCCTGCCTGTTGTTTACCCATTGCGTAGCTCCAGAGCATGAAACATCCCCCCTGCTCTGTCTTGGAAAAAAGACTTTTCAGTGACAAACGAATAGCAAATTGTAAGCCAGCACTGTCCCAGGAGCTCCTGTGCTTCCTATATTTCCTGCTTCGCTTTTGAGGAGACTTTTCCCCAAGGAGCAGCAATTACCCTAAGTGCTGACAGGATTGCTTTACTGAAGGCAGAGGGCAAATTGGAAAGTTTGGAAGATTCTTTAATTCCTGCCCATTAAGTATATTCTAAGTGTGACACAAATAACCAACTATTACTATCTCTGCTATCACTAGCACACACATCAGAATAGACAGGCTTACTGACAGGGTTTAACCTTCTTGAAGAATAGAGATGAAGATGATTCTGGAATGCCATAAAGTGTTGGAGTTTTGTTTGTTTGTTTGTTTTTTGGATTTTACTAATTTGAGAAGGTATTTTTTAATGGCATGTCCATTAATATTTATAGTCCTTGGAATTTTCTCTTCTTCATTCCCTAGGCTGCTTGAGGATTTTTCCTTAGTTGATTTTTTGTTTTGCTTTATTTGACTAGATCTTCACACCCTTTCTATTCATCTCCTTCCCTCCAGCTGACTTTCAGATACTGAATATTCCCTTTGTTAGGATAGAACTCCTCCCACAGAGCCATCTGAGCTCAGAAAAGCAGCTCATTAGTAAGTAACAGACTTTCTCCACATTTTTCTCTCCATCCCCCCCTTTTTTTGTTTGACATTATGGTTAAATGTTTAGGTTCTAGAATCAGACAGACCTAGATTTGAACCCACTACTTGGCAGTTACATAGTTTTGGGCAAAAGATAAACTTTCCTGAATCTGTTACCTCCTCTGCAAAATGTGGTTATTTTACTATCAGAGGTAAAAATGATACTCCTAGGAATGTCTTGAGGATTGATGGGGGAAAGACTGAGGATTTTTATGTATATATATGTATGTATGTGTATGTGTTTTACAATACCCAGGTGATTTTGTATGATAAAATGACTGGATTTTTTGTAAGTCACTCTAATAGAGCATGTTTAAAGTAGCAGAGTACCTGCCATAGAATAGATATTCAGTAAGTGACTTATCTTGGGATTTGGTTCAGGAATGAAGAAAAAGACAGGATCCAAATAGTTTCACTAATATATGGGACTTAGGAAAAACAAACAAAAGGCCAGGAGGGAAAGTCAAAACAAGCTAAAAAACAAACTGAGCCGGGCACGGTGGCACATGTCTATAAGCTTATGGAGGCACTGCTGAGACTGGGGATTGCAGTTCGAGTCCCGCCTAGGGCAACATAAAAATAAAAAATCCTCAAAAAAAATAAAAAATCCTAGAGGCCGGGCACGGTGGCTCGTGCTTGTAAGCTTCAGCCTATGAAGCCGCCGGGGCTAGGGATTGTGGTCGAGTCCCGCCTGGGGCCCGGTAGTGAGACCTAGTTCCAAAAAAAAATAGCTGGGCGTGGTGGTGCGCCTGTAATCCCAGCTACCTGGGAAGCTGAGGCTGAGGATTGCTTGAGTCTGTGGTACCCCGGGCAACGAGAGCCTGCGGTTCCACGGGCAAAAATAGCAAGACCTAGTCTCAAAAAAAAAAAAAAAAAAAAAAAAAATCCTCAAAAAATAGCTGGGTGTGATGGTGCGCACCTGTAATCCCAGCTACCTGGGAAACTGAGGCTGGGGATCGCTTGAGTCCATGATACCACGGGCAATGTGAGCCTGTAGTTCCATGGGCAAAAAATAGGGAGACCTAGTCTCAAAAAAAAGGAAAACCAAAAAACCAAGAATAGATATTCAATAAATGCTAATGAAGATTTTCAGAAGGACCCTCCCACTCACTCACTGGTCTCTAGGAACCAGAAAGATACTCTTTAAACATTCATATGCTAAAAGCAAGCAGTGCTTCTCTTAAGAGTGTGGCTTTAGGGTTTGGAGTAGTCTTTTATGTGGTATGGAGCTGGTTTGAAAAACATCCTTTTTTCCTAAATGAATATGGTTTTGATTAACCAGAGTCTGCGATGAGAGCTGTGGGGCATCCATTGTTTCCATAGCTGATCTCCTAGGAAGAGTCATGGGATCTGAACCTCAAATGAAATTTGATATATAGTCCCAGATGAGAGGCAGGAGTGGTGGGTTGGTCCAGAGACCAGTGCCAGCTTCCACACCCAGACCAAAGGAAAAGAGGTTGGATGGAATTTAGACCTCCAGGTCTGGGATGCCTAAAAAAATTGAAGTCAGAATGTCTGCTGTCTTCAGGCTGTGGGGGAAGATCCATCATGATCATATCCCAACAACGGATTTTTCTAAAACCAGGTCCTTCCTTCATCCAACTGAGTCAATTTGTCTTCTGGAACTTGAGACATGTAACCATTAACCGAACTAACCAGGTCTCCCTAGCCTATGGAAGAGCCAGACCCACAACCACTAGTAGTGAAAATGGCAATGAGAGCACTCCCTAACTTGGTTACTGTATTACAGAAGCAGCATCCAAGGGAGTGTCATCTGTAACAGTGCTGTGATTGAGAAGGGAGCAGAAATCAAGGACTGCCTCATTGGAAGTGGCCAGAGGATTGACGCTAAAGGTAAAAACCAACATTATGGTCACAGGTGCCATTTTTTACAAATCGTACTGATATCAGTAATGCTCCGTGTTGATGAGCCTTGGGAAACATGAGCATGCATGCACTGCAGATAAGAATATAAATGGATAAAGCCATTTTTAATGGGGCAAATGTTCTTACTTTGATGTAGCCACTTTTAGGAGCTTATTCTATAGATAAGTTCATGTATGTGTGCCGGTAACTACCAAAAATTTTTAAACATACTAAAAAGATCTGGTGGCTCAGATTAGCACCAGTACTTTACAAGGAAGGGTTTTGGAACTAGCATTGACCTGCTAAGGTCCTTAAGAACCTCGTCTGACCCTAGTATTGACAGGAATTTGACCCACAAATTTCCTGACCTGGAAGATAGGCAGCTTCTTCGGAAGTTATTTACTCAGAGCTATCTTCACTTGCATAGAGGTGCTGTTAGCTCACTCTGCTCTAGAGACTGTGAAAAGAACACATAGCACTTGAGAGCCATCCAGACACCAGAGTTTCCCTACTTGCTGTTTTTAACCAGACAAAAATAGACAAAACTCAAGACTAATAAGAAAAGATGATTTGAGATTATTCCTAAATCCAAAATAGGGTAGTATAGGGGAATTGCTGAAGAAATTAACCCCAGCAATTCTGAATTTGTAGAAGCC
Source organism: Uropsilus gracilis (assembly GCA_004024945.1). Taxonomy (NCBI): domain Eukaryota; kingdom Metazoa; phylum Chordata; class Mammalia; order Eulipotyphla; family Talpidae; genus Uropsilus; species Uropsilus gracilis. The sequence continues at coordinate 15,760 of PVHY01013043.1, read as the reverse complement.
ACATCATTTTTCTTCTCCCCAGTAAACAGAAGCCTTTTTCAGTTTTTCTTCTCCTTCCCTTTTCAAAGTCATATACCTCTTTTTATGTTTTGGAATCAAGTAGACCTGGGTTCAGATTTTATCTGTGTAACTAACTGAAAGCACACCAAGTAAAAATTTTAATCTCTAGGCTTCAGATTTTCAAAACTAGAAAAATTAAGATAGTAATGCCTATTTGAGAATTACTATGAGAATTAAATACAATCAGATGTTGTATAGAGTACACACTGTGTTTTCTATGCTATGGAATTTTCCTTGATTCCCTATACCTAACCTGAGCGTTCCTTCTTCCTCTGTACCTGTGAATTTTGTCAACACCTTTAGCATAATAACTTCACAAGGTATAGCAATTAGCTGTGAACCTGTCTTCTCTACTAAACTGAGACCTTCAAAACCAAGGGTTGACATATTTCATTTGGTTTCAATAGCTCTCAACAGGTTCTGATTTATAGTATCTGCTGGGGTCAGAGTGATAACGAATGAATTTTAGACATATATAGCATATTCTTGGGAATTTCAGTACAGAAAGTTGGGGTTCTAAGAGTGGCATCCTTGAAATTATTGCAATTATTTCTCTCCTTGCTTTCTTCCTAAACTAAAGCAGATAAAAGAACCACATACAGCACTGATAAATGAACTGAAGAGAGATGACCTTGGCCTGAAATCATCCTCACCCTTATTTCTCCACTTAGATACAGTTCTCTTTTTCACTGCCTTCTCACATTACTTTCTTCCTCTACATGTGAGAATTGTCATTTTTAAGAGGTCTCACTTTAGCATAGTAGTTTACCAATGAGGTTCTTTTTTATAAGTATCATAAACTAACACAGAGTTAAGCTGATAAGGAATTCTTTTTTTTTGAGACTAGGTCTTGCTATTTTTGCCTATGGAACCGCAGGCTCTCGTTGCCCGGGGTACCACAGACTTAAGCAATTCCCAACCTCAGCTTCCCAGGTAGCTGGGATTACAGGTGTGCAACACCACGCCCAGGTATTTTTTGGGACTAGGTCTCACTGTATTGCCCCAAGTGGGACTTGAACAGCGATTCCTAGCCCCAGCCACTTCATAAACTGAAGCTTACAGGCATGAGCCACCGTGCCTGGCTAAGCTGATAAAGAATTCATTGAAAAGATACTGGTAACTCACAACACTATAATAGCTGCAGAATCAAGCTTAAAATTGGGCAACAGTCAAGATTTACACTCTTGGCCAGGCACAGTGGTGCATGCAACAGCTTGTAGAGTCAAGGCGGGGTCTGGGGATCACGATTTAAGTCCTGACCAGGACAACACAGCGAGACCTAGTCCCAAAAAATAGTAGGGTGTGGTGGCGTGTGCCTGTAATCTTAGCTACCTGAGAAACTGAGGCTGGGGATTGCTTGAGTCCATGGTACCATGGGCAACGTGAGCCTGCCGTTCCACGGGCAAAAATAGCGAGACCTAGTCTCAGAAAAAAAAAATTTGCACCCTAGCCCTTTTTGGTGAGGACACTGTTGCTGTTCACATTAAACCCTGGCTGTCATAGCTGGGACTGCTGTTCTAATCACATGTTAATCCAGAGCAGATTCTCTTTGGTTCCATTTCTTTTTATCACTAGACCCCAATCCAGAGCTTATGGTGGCTTTATCTGACAGGTCAAGCCTCATTGATTTGTCTGTGTTGCAAAAATGGCCAGCACTTTTACCTGGCCTTTTTAATTCAGTTAGTGGCAACAGACTGCACCTAAGGTCTCACCAGTGAACCTTGAACAGGAATGGTACCCCACTGATTTGGTGCTTTCTTCTGTTGATCACATGTAAGCCGGTGGATGAGCCTAAGTGATACGACTGGGACACCAACTTAGACTCCAGCGTGGGGGGCATGGACATCGCTGTTGTTTACAACTTTAAAATGTTCTCATACACACTATCTTACTGCATGCTCATAAAAGTCCTCTAAAGTAAGGATTCATTATTGATCCATTTAGTGAAGTGGAAACTGAGACTCTTGAAAATTGAAATTTACCCAAGGTATATAACTGCCTGATTACAAAACTGGGGTCTTCAGCCTGAGTCATTGCCAAACCTCAAAATAAAGGAGGAAATCATCCCTGGCTTGCCTAGTAGAATTTGATCAGTATTATCCCTTTCCCAGACTGATAGAAAAAATACATTTGGCCTCTATATCCTTTGGTCTTAACTCTTTCTTCCATTCAATACACCAACTCACCTGGGCTACTCTGGAGTTTCAGAGAAACTTTTTCTTGAAAAACTTGATCCTACTGGTAGTTTCTTAAAAGTAGGGTTCAGAATCCCCAGCCTTTTCTGTTTCTTGGTAGGCATTCAAAGGGGTCCCCACAGTTTTAAAAGCAGCAAATCAGCCAGTCTTTGGAGCTTCTTTCTTATTCTGTCCCCTCCTCTGTCTCCGTTCCATTTTTTGGTCCCTTTTTGTTGTCTTTTTTGTTGGGGTTGTAGCCCACATATTGTTCTTTCCACCTCCTTCCTGCCTCTTTGTCTTAGTAAATTATCTTCTGCTCAGCAAAAAGTAGAAGCATCCCCCAGTGTTTTCTTCTTTCAGTCCCTCTGGAAACCAAGAGCTACTCCCTTTTGTTGCTTTTTATTAAAAGGTTTAGATTCCATAGGTTGAATAAATGAATGAATTCCATTTGCCACTACTTTCCTAAAGGGTTCCTTCTTTCCCATGCATTGGAACCTTGAATCTCACTATTTCTGCTATTTCTCCTCATTTCCAATAAAGTATTTGTGCTCCATTTACTTTGCAAGGGCCCTTTTTTATTCTGTGTGCATAACACATGCATAACAATTGGACGTCAAGTGCTGGGGGTTAAGGCAAGACATTCCCATCAGGGAGCACAGGGCAAGCCAAACCCCTGGGATTTCATGAACTTCAACATCTTTCTCACTGTTAACCATATGTCTACTCTTAAGGCTTCTCAATGGTCCTCCTGAAAAAGAGGAGCCAGGCTATCATCTGGACTCAACTGGAAAATTCCAGCAATTCCTTTTCTCTGTCATTTTGGAAGGACTAGTGGACCTAGTAATCTAGCACAGTAACCAGTGCCTTCCTGCCATAGGTACTCCTGGTCAGTCACTAGTGTGGCTAAACAATATGGAAAAAGCAAATTCTTGGCTTTCAGTGCAGCACTAAAGATTTGTTACTATGAATGACCCAGAGAAACATCAGCAACCAAGGTCCTCATCAGCCAAGAGCTCAATTGATACCAAATCCAGTCAGTCTCCCTCACATGGAGATATCAAGAAAAATTCTGCTTCCTCCGAAGTAATGGTGTTCCCTCTCTCTAAATCCTAAGCATTTGCATACTAGTCATCACATCCATAGCAGTCTTCTGCCTCAAAAATTGACTGGTATAACCTAAGTGTCTCTGCCCTCTTCTAGCACTATCAGAACAAACCAGTTTCTAGCAACTCTGGCTTTTCTCATCTTAGTCCAGCATACTCATTAATAAGATTATATCTGGCAGCCAAATTGAATTCCTACTCAAACCAGTAGAAAGGCCACAGTCAATAAAGTTAAGAGCTGGAAGATTCGAACTGGACACTTCATTTGACTATCTCCCTCCTGTAAAGAGCTAACTTGGTTCTTCCCCCTGTAACCTCTGTGATCAGTGCTTTTACTATGAAAGTAGACTAATGGGCACATAGGTCAAGTCCTGGCTAGACCATACAGCTTTTCATTTGTGACTTGTCATTTCCTTCTATCCTGTTGGTTTTTCCCCAAATGACCACCCTTCCTTATGCTTGTCTCCCAAGCTGATTCCAGCCCGGAGCTCTCCTGCTGTGTTTTCTGGAGTTTGCTTCCAACTCCAGTCAAGCAAAACCAGCACTGTTTATTGTTCCCCTCCAGGTTTCCTCTACCTTAGGAAATCTCCATGAAAATACATCCACCTTCAGTATACCCTGAATCCCAAGTGACCAAGTCTTTTCTAACCCCCAGATCGAGAGCAAACCATAGGTAAGAGGGAAGAACAGGGAGGGCAGGCCAGAAAAGCTCAGAGAAGAAAGTATTGTCAGCCCCAGCCAGGCACATCATTTGCTTTCTGTTCTGAAGCTTTGTGGTCCAAGGAGAGTATTACTTGAACTAGGACTATCTTCAGAACAGTCCCTAGAAAGTAGGGAGACATTGAATGAAAGGAGGCCACGTATCAGAGTTCAGAGTCTCTGATTCATGTGTAATAAAGGGTAAAATGGAGTTTTTAGTGGTGCCCTGGGAAACTAGCCAGAAAAGCATTTCCTTTGTTCTTTTTTTGGTCAGTCTTAGCTCAAGGATAGAGCCTGATTGACTAGTCACATTCCAGAAACAGCCCCAGCCCTAGGAAAATTAGGAGCCTGAGCACTATCTAGGCTCCTTCCTATTCCTTTCACTGAAGAAAGAAAGAGAAAAAAAATCATGTCCTTGGTTTGGAGTATACAGACTGGACCCAGCCCTATTCTATAACTTTTAATATTTTTCAGAACACTATATTGGGCTCTTTACAGATTTTGTTTAATTACCACAACTTTACAAGGAAACTAAAACCCACAGAATATGAAGTGATTTGCTAAAAGTCAAATTGGAATTCAAGTCTTTATGACTCAGAATCTCTTTCCTTGAGGTTAGGGAATAAAGAGGGGAGGAGTCCCCGTGGTCTGTTATGAAAGATTATGAGTACTTTAGTGGTGGGTGTGATAACGTATAGCTTTAGACCTATACCTCTAAGTCATATACAGTGTTGTAAACCTGTGTATATATATATATACACATACATAAATATGTATTTATGTATATATATACACGTATTTAGCATATATATTAGTTACATTTACAGTGTTACCTCAATGAAAAGAAATAGAGCTTTTAAAAATTAAATTAAAAACTTATAAAATCTCGGGGGGTGGGCAGGGTGGGAATGGAGAGGTGAACCCCGGGGATTACAAAGATGTGAAATTTATATATAAATGAATTATTTAATTAATTTTTAAAAACAAACATTTCACGCATGCCAGAAAAAAATTTATAAAATCTCTTTCCTGTACTGTCACTTTTTCTTCCATTTCCTGTCCTGTCCTTCTCACATGAGATCACCTCTGTCCAATATGGTCAAGCGCAAACTTTATGAAAGACCAACACCTAGCTTTATTTTCCTGCTGGAGAAAAAGAAGTAGGCCTAAGGATGCTCTAAATCCCAAAGCATCCTTGCTATAGTACAACAGACATACAGTGCATTCTCTTTAACAAGGAGATTAGAAGCCGTCTCATCTATTCATGCTCCTTTCCTACATCTGTACTCTCAGGTAACCCTCAAAATACACACTCACATTCAGCAAACAATGCCGACAACCTAGGCTCTGGTAGGCTCGGAGCATAAAAATTAATTAGACTTGCTCCTTGCTTTTGAACTGCTCATTGTCTATTATAGACAAACAGACAAGTAAAGAAACAAATCTAGTAAGTTTTCACAGATTATGATGGTAGAAAATTGTCAGGGTTAATTTAAGGACATAAGAGAGCAATTGGTCAGTTCTTGGCACAAAGACCAGAAATACCATCTTAAAAGAAGGAATTAGCCAGGCACTGTGGCGCGTGCCTGTAAGTGGCAGCCTAGGAAGCCACAGTGGGGACCAGGGATCACAGTTCGAGTGCCGCTCAGGGCAACATAGCGAGACCTAGTTCCACAAAAACAACTGGGTGTGGTGGCACGTGCCTATAGTCCCAGCTACCTGGGAAGCTGAGGCTGGGGATCACTTGAGTCCATGGTACCCCAGGCAACATGAGCCTGTGGTTCCATAGGCAAAAATAGCGAGACCTAGTCTCCAGGAAAAAAAAAGGAATTAAGGTAAAATCTTGAAATTTTTGACAATTTAGAAAATATTCCTTAAAAATATGTTGAAACTAGAAATCATTTGGGAAATCTAGAATATAGGATAAGCCAGGCATGGTGGCTCGTGCCTATAAGCTTCAGCCTATGAAGTGGCAGGGCCTAAGGATTGCAGTTCGAGTCCTGCTTGGGGCCTGTAGCAAGACCTAGTTCCAAAAAATAGCTGGGCGTGGTGGCACGCACCTATAATCCCAGCTAGCTGGGAAGCTGAGGCTGGGGATTGCTTGAGTCTGTGGTACCTTGGGCAACGAGAGCCTGCAGTTCCATGGGCAAAAATAGCGAGACCTAGTCTCCAAAAAAACTAATAATAAATAAATAGAATATAGGATATGAGGAAGATGTTCCTACAGAATTCAAAATGTGGGTAGAAAACATGTCTGAAATCTCAAGTCTTCAAAGATTCCATCAAAAACCTCCTTTCTACTGGCAAAGCAGGAGGCGGTTCCTGATTATGGACAGTATGAACAGATCCAAATATCTTTCTGTATCAATCTCAGTTCCATCATCAAGGATCTGCACCAAGACTTGGGGAAGCAGAGCCTCAGGAAATTCACAGTTTTTGCCTTTCCTGTCAGGATCATACTTAAATCCCCCCTGTGTGACACAAAAGGTACTCCATTTTATAGGCCATGGGAACTAGCACAGAATTAATCTATTTTCAGCCAGCTGGACAGCCTCTTCCATCCAAACCAATAGGAAGTCTGGGAGACAACCCTGTCTCCTACACTTGCCTGATTCTTCCAAGCAAGAAATTCCTAGATGCCCGCCCTTGTTCCAGACCATTGATTCACTGCCTTCTTTCTATAGCTCTTATTCCTGAAAGCTACCTTTCACCACATCACTGACCAGCTCTCAGGACACTCTCCTAAATATATTGAGGGTTCACAGTCTTCCTCTCTTCCACTTCTCTTTTGCCAAACAGCTGCCAACTTAAATGTTCATTGTTGAGATATCCAACCCCTAATAATTCCCTTAGCTTTTCTATCCTACACATTTGGCTCCTTTTAGCTTTAGCAATCCACTTTTATAACCATATCCTATCTTGTCATTACCGAAAATATCTGAAGTCTGTCATGTGCCCTTAACTGCACTAACTACTGGGATATAATCATAAATACACTGCCCTTACCTATGAAATTCTCACAGTGAAGTAGAAGAGAATGATACAGTGATGTATGTAAAGTGTTGTAAAGATACATTTATTAATTAGTGTTTCGCAGAGCAGGAAATAGACAATTTGAAAGGGAAGGTATCACACAGTGAAGGTGCTTGATTAGGGAATTTGGAATAAGAAGGGTTGGCTTCAGCCTATGAAGCAGCTGGGGCTAGGAATCATGGTTCGAGTCCCGCTCGGGGCAATGCAGCGAGCCCTAGTCACAAAAAATAGTTGGGTGTGGTGGTACACAACTGTAATCCCAGCTGTAATCCCAGCTACCTGAGAAGCTGAGGCTGGAGATTGCTTGAGTCTGTGGTATCCCAGGCAAGGTGAGCCTGCAGTTCCACAGGCAAAAATAGCGATATCTAGTCTCAAAAAAAAAAAAAAAAGGATTGGGGGACATTTCTGTCCCCCACCTAAAGGTGTTCCAGGCAGAAGAAACAGAATATACTAAGGTCTATAACCAGAAAATACTATGACTTGTAAGTATAAATGGAGAATGGTGGGAAATGAAGCTGGAGAGGTGAGCAGGGTGGTCAGGTCATGGAGCAGGCCTTTGGGTTTTATTTAGAAAATAATAATGTCCACTGTTGAGCGTTCAGTGATCCCTGAACTCATTGAATCCTGACAACAACCCTGCATAGTAGATGATATTACTATACTACATCTTCTTTTCTCCTTTGGATATCTCCATTTATCCTTTTAGTCATTTCTTTTCACTCTTTTCCCCCAATCCCCTGTTCTCTGACTATACCCAATATTTCATATTCCTCTTTCCTACATCTTCATGTCTTTATTCATGTTGTTCTTTCTTTCTTTCTTTCTTTTTTTTTTAGACTAGGTCTCACTATTTTTACCTGTGGAACCACAGGCTCTGGTTGCCTGGGGTACCACAGGCTCTGGTTGCTTGGGGTACCACAGACTCAAGCAATCCCCAGCCTCAGCTTCCCAGGTAGCTGGGATTACAGGCATGCACCACCACACTATTTTTTTTTTTGGAACTAGGTCTCTCTATGGGCCCCAGGCGGGACTCGAACCGCGATCCCTAGCCCTGGCCACTTCATAGTCTAAAGCTTACAGGCATGAGCCACCGCGCCCGGCCTCTTTTTTTTTGAAACTAAGTCTCACTATGTTGCCCAGGGTAGTTGCGATCCCCAGCCTCAGCCTCCCAGGTAGCTGAGATTACAGGCACCCGCCACCCCACCCAGCTGCTTTTTTGAAACCAGATCTTGCTATGTTGCCCGAGGTAGTCTCAAACCTGCGAACTCAAGCGATTCCTGTCCTCTTGTCTCCCAGAGCTTGAATTATAGGCATGCACCACCACACCTGGCTCTTGTTCATGTTGTTCTAACAGCCTAGAATGCCTTCTTTTTTATTCACTACCTGGAAAAACTATATTTATCCTTTAACATCCAGCTCTAGTTCCCCTCCTACATGAAGTCTGTTTCTCCAACCCAGGAAGATGCTTTCTTTCTCTTAGTCCCTTGGCAAGTTGTATCCCCAAGAGCCTCTCAAGAGCAGAATGACATGGGAGAGAAATAAATATTTGTGAACATAGAATTAGAAGTAGTCATTTTTGAAATCATCTCTTTTGTTTCCAGTTCTCAAACAACCTTTTCTTTTCTTTTGTAGCCAAACGAGTGAACGAAGTGATCGTGGGGAATGACCAACTCATGGAGATCTGACTTACCAGCAAGTCAAATTCCTTCTCCTTAACTCCCAGAACGACAGATGTTGTCCAATCCATCTATTTCACTCTGTATTTATTTCCCAATAAATAAGTGCTCCCAAAGACATGCTGGAAACTTATGGAGTAGTTCCAAGCTCCATGTCAAGTGGACTTCAGGGATACATACTTGTGTTCATGAGTCATGTGGTAAAATCTTATCCATTCGAGAAATTAAGTGGACAGGATCGGACACAATTACCTATCTTTTGTATACCAAAGTGACAGTATCTGCTTAATGCTGAAGTTCCTAGGAGGACTGCTTTCTGACTCACTGACCCAGTGTAGCCCATAAAAGCATCTCCCACCTTAAAGAACCTGGGAGTTCTTTCAGCCTTTCTAATCAGCCTTTCTCAACCAATAGTTCTAACTACTGGCGGTGCCACTTCTGCAGATGATACTCCTTCTGCATCTGCTGGATTAGGGCAGCCTGGACCCTGAATCTCAGTCCAAGATTTACTACTCTGCTCTATACCTGCCACATCGAGTCCCACAGCCACAAGCTCGTCCTCAACCGCGGCATTCACTCCCTGCCCTCTCAATCTCCAGCTACTTCCCCAGCTTGGAGACTCTTAAAGAAGCAGAAAGCAACCCCTGCCTAACCAACAAGCCTATCGCCACAAGTTTTAGTGGAGGCAGGAGTAAAGAAATCCATGTTCTGAGAAATCAGATCCCTTCTCACCTCCCCTTAGTGAGATCTGTCCAAGCTGGTAAAGAGCCAGGAACCTATATCATGGTTTGAAATTCTTTCTTAAAGTTCTCCAGCTGCATTCCTTTATAACCTAATTATACACACTCTTCTCTGTCAGATAATTGAAGAATGAGATTTCCATATTCTCAACCACACCCATATACTCTCCTCTTGTCTCTCCCTGCACTGCTTTTACATCCTGCAGGTGTTTGGTGAAAGATAAAAGTGGTTCCTGGGGTGAGATTTCACCTTAAAATTATCAAAGTAAAGGTTTCTCTTGATGTCTTCACTGTGGGTGGCAGTAATTATGAAGACTGATTTGAAATACTGGTTTCTGTATTACTTCAAAAATCTCAAGTTCACTTGAGTAATCTTGCCTGATCTTAGTGTTGTGCTCATTGAACTTGTGAGGAACTAGATGAACATTCCTACCCTCAGGGATCTCCACCTCCACCAGCCTTCTTGGGAGCTCTAGAGCTCCACCTTCTGCCTGCTGGTCAGGGCAAGGTGACTGAAACTTCACGCTGATCAGATAGAAGCTGAAATAGCCCAACAAAAGTGATTGAAACCAGTTGAACTGAGGAAGACTGGGAATGAAAAATTATAGTGGTACTCAAGATGGTCCCCTTTGAAACTGACATTTCGTTTACGGGGCCCATGAGATACTGGAGACAGCCCATTCCTGGGTGGAAGACCTGTCCTCTGGAATATTGTTTGACTTTGGCCAACTTGCTGCCTCTCTCCTAACCCTGACTTTCCACATCTTCAAAATGAGAGAGTTGGAAAGGGTGACTTTTAAAGACCTTCCCATTCGCAGGTTTTGTTCCCTTTCTCAAGACTTTCTGCCTTTTGGGCCTGGGTGACTGAAGAGGTCAGAAGACTACTCCTTAGCCACAGAAAGGGAATAGAGCTGGGAAATTCTGAAGGGAAGGAGGAAAAATTAACTCCCAAATCTTCCCTCTGCCCCTTCTTCCCCTTCCCCACTGAGCCCTTGGGACTACTGACAATAAGATAGAGGGAAAAACCTCTCCTTTGCTTTCCCCTTGTACAAGTCCCCTGCACCAAGGAAAGGAGAAAGCTAGAGAAAACAGACAAGCTGAGGGTTCTACAGAGGAATTTGAGTCCCAACTGGGACACAGTCCCCAGTTCAGGACATTGCTGTTACTGTCTTAAACAGCTCCAGGACTGGCTAAGTCCCCAAAATGCTTTGATTTCTCTTTTCTTTGTGTCTCTGTCAGAAGGCAGGGACACTTTTTGTTTCCTTTTGGCAGTAACTATAAAGGATCTGAGTATTTCTGAAATCATGGGCATCTGAATGTTGGCTTGCCTCTCATCCTTCTGTGGGTCAGAAGCTTGAAGAGTTAGGCAAACAAAAGAGATCACAGGGTCTGCTCTACCTCTCCCAGTGCTGCTCCATGCAAGAACAGGAGGAAAGAAGGAAGGGAGTATCAATGCCAAGTTTTAGAGGACTCTGGAAGATGTTGAGGATTAAGATTCTGGGAGTTTGCCAGGTCAGACAAAAATTGGTAACTATTACTCCCCTTCCCCCATTATACTTCACTCCTACCTGCTGGCAGGAGCTCCCTGAACCTGTCAGGGGATGACTGCTAAGATTGTTCTCCATGCTTTTTCCAAAGTTACTCTTCCAGTCCTATTCCCTTCCACAGAGAAGGGAAAGGGCAGTGGTAGGCATGGAGGGTGTGGGGGGGGGGGGCGTGGAGGATTGTCTTTAGTTGGAACCCCAAGAACATTCTAGGGATTTGCTAGAAGCTGTTTTTATTTCTAAAGAGTTGCAAAATATATTTTCTTTATCCACATCCATCCCTACCAGAGGGGGGTACATAAGCCAGGCCTTTGTATGCTCCTTGCTAAATAGTTAAATGTGTCAGGGGAAGGGGGGAGAAGGGTATGGGAAGGACCACCCAGACAGAAGGTTTAGAAGGCTCAGCTCATGGATCTGACAGGGAGGAAAAGAGGCTGAGCAGAACATATTCTACTGGAGGCCAGGATGACCTGTCCTCAGCCTGAGCTGTCTACCACCACCCAGGATTGTATCAGGGACTTTTCTGCCATGGATAAATGGGGAGATTTGGCTTTGATTCTTAGCCTCCCTCCTCAGGGTGAAAGGTCATTCTCTGATCACTGTTGCAACTTCAGGCACCAGATACTTGACAGGAGCTATTGGTATTAAGCTGCCTGTAGGGAAGGGGAATATATATCTATGCTGGGCTCCTAAATATAATGAATGGCATTGGGGGGTTGCAGGTCCCTGCTTCCCTCTTCAGCATTTCAGGGTCATTGACTGGCCCAGATAACAGAAGCCAAACCAAATCATAATGAGAGAAGGAAAAGGAAACCTCCCCTGGCTCTTCTATTGACTGCCACATAGACCTTACCCTGAAGCCTGGCTGGTCACTCTCCTGAACAATCCCCGTGTGTGTCTCTGTATGTGTCTGTCCTTACTCCTCCTGTTACTGTCCCTTAGCTATGCATATTATCTCATTTAATTCTTAGGCCAGTGTCAGATTATGGGTCTTGTCCAAGATCTCATGGCCAGTAAAAGAAAGGTCCTTACCAGGAACCGTGTCTTCTTTTAGATTCAGTTATCCTCTCACCTCTCCCATCCAAAACTGCTCTTCCTTTTGGATACCTCCCAAAGTACCCCAGCTAATAATAGTCTCTTATAGTCTCTGTATTCCTCCATAGGCTATGAACTTCTAAAACAGGTACCAGTTGGTCATGGTGGCATGCACCTCTAATCCAAGCGCTGGAAGGCAAGAGACCAGGTATCCCTTGAGTTCACAGGTTCAAGAGTACCTCAGGCAACAACATAGCAAGACCTGGTCTCAAAAAAGCAGCCAAGTGCAGTGACAGGCACCTGTAATCCCCGTTATCTGAGAGGCTGAGGCTGGGGATCACTTGAGTCCGTGGGATTGGGCCTACCCCAGGCAACATAGCGAGACCTAGTATCAATAAATGAATAAATAAATAAAACAAGAGACAGGTACCCCACAACTCTAGCATTTAGCAAAGAGGTAAACACCTAAGAGAGCCCAAGGCATGTTTGCTTGTGAATCAATACTTAGATTTACTCCTTGGTAATACTGAATTTAATTAGATTGCTTTTCTCCTGATTTACTCTTTGGAGAACTCTGGCCTGGACCAAAAACACATTCCCAGGCCCAATGAAAGTGCCATTGAGCCAGGCACGGTGGCGCATGCTTGTAAGTGACAGCTATGGAGTCACCGCAGGGTCTGGGATTGTGGTTCAAGTCCCACCTGGGGCAAAACAGCAAGACTTAGTCCCAAAAAATAGCTGGGCATAGTGGTGCGCACCTATAATCCTAGCTACCTGGGAAGCTGGGGCTGGGGATTGCTTGAGCCTGTGGTATCCCGGGCAACGTGAGCCTGCAGTTCCACAGGCAAAAATAGTGAGACCTAGTCTCAAAAAAAAGAAAACAAGAAAGTGCCATTGAATTAGGCTGTTCCAGTAAAGCAGATTGCTTGCAGAGAGAAGGTGAGCCTCTACTTTCCTTCCTGTTGTCTAGCATCTGTGGCTTTAGCACCCCCTGACTGAACTCAGCTCCACTTATGAAGTCACTTTGTGGGGTAGAGTATTCAAGGGCATATGCTCTCAATTGGAAACATTGGATCTGCAAACTAATTTACCCTATCCTAATTTTTGGACCCTAATAAGTTTTAGGTTTTTTTTTGTTTGTTTGTTTTGTTTTTTTTTTTTTGAGACTAGGTCTTGCTATTTTTGCTTGTTCGATTCCCATGCGGGAATCGAACCGTGATCCCTAGTCCCGGCCACTTCATAGGCTGAAGCTTACAGGCATGAGCCACCGTGCCCGTCCAGTTTTAGATATTTTCTAGTAAGAAAATGTAGGTACACCCTGCCCTTTAAGCACCCACAGAAGTGCTAGATGTGTTTTTTTAAAAAATCTGAACACCAGGACACCAGTACTTAGGCTAATGGGGCTGCAGTGAAAGCAGAGTCCTAAGGCCCAGTGATTACAAATCTATTTCCCCATGGACCCTATGTCTTGCAGTTTGGTAAGAAGGAAGCAGACCTCAGAAACAGCTTTTAGAAAGCCTCCATACTCACAGTTCTGACAACCAGTGCTAATTCCAAAGCATACCATCTTCAACTGTAGCCACAAAAACAGTTTCAAGGATATTTTATACATACAGCCTAGTTTAAAGGTTATTTCCAGTGAATTGCTGAGGGTTCGTTTTCTTTAGCTTTATTTTATTTTTTAAAAAAATTTTTAGAGACTAGGTCTCCTATGTTGCCTGGGATAGTCTCGAACCTGCGAGCTCAAGTGATTCCTAGTCTCAGCCTCCCAAGTAGCTGGGATTACAGGCACGCACCACCGCACCCGGCTTCGTTTTCTTTAGTTTGTTGTTTTTTTGTTGTTTGTTTTTTTTGTTGTTGTTGTTTGTTTTTTCCAAGACTAGGTCTCGCTATTTTGCCCAGGGAACTGCAGGCTCACATTCCCCGGGGTACCACAGACTCAAGCAATCCCCAGCCTCTCAGGTAGCTGGGATTACATGTGCGGGCCACCACACCCAGCTATTTTTTGGGACTAGGTCTTGCTCTGTTGCCCCTAATGGGTCTTGAATCTGCAGACTCAAGCGATTCCCAGTTTTGGCCTCGCTCCATAAGCTGCAATTAAAGGCATGCACCACTGTACCCAGCCTTCATTTTCTTTAGCTTTAGATGGAACTCCATCTTCCAGGACAGGAAGAAAGTGCTGTACACATACACAGCTTTTACTGTGTGTTACTGCTTGACCAACAGCATCACAGACATGTTGCTGGGTGAATGGACAAGTGGAAATGGCAAACTCACTAGGTGTTCATGGCCTCAGCCTAAAGTTTCCCTTTCGTCAGCACTGAGGTTTTAGACACGGTGCTAACCGACAAAAAATTCAAAAAGCAATTTGGCAATATGTAATAAGAGCCATAAAATTGACGCAACATCCCCACTTCTGGGAATCTGTCCTAAGGACATTCTACAAACAATTGATACAAAGACTGTAGTAACAGATATGTTTATGATGCAATGATAAAACAAGTTTGGAGCAACTGACCAAGAAATTGGCCCGAGTAATACTAACTGTGTTAAGAATAATGAATTTATTGGAGTTTTTTTTTCTCACTTTCCCAAACTTTAGACGTTAGAACATTTATTTTGCTCTCCTGTGCCGCTCAGAGTTTCTCGGGAAGCTAGCAGAAACAACATACTCAGGTGGGTAGAGTTGATGAAAGTTTTAAAAAGTTCTGTTCCCTGTTTCAAATCCTTTCTACCCTGATTTCTGCAATGTTCAATGACTGGTTCAACAATTATTAAGCACCTACCTAGAGTCTAGCGAGGGAGGGCAACTTTCAAGTACATGAATTGTGTCATGAGTACATTAGTAAATATGTGAGTGTTGCCAGGAAGGAGACATGAATCAAGGAAGACTTCAAAGAAGGGGTGAATGATCCATGTACAATTTTGAAACTTGCCTGCCAAAATAAGAGTGCCAGAACATGCGCTAAGGCAGAACATCTTGGCACATGATGTGTTTAGGAAATTGCATGTGCCTCTGACAGTCTAGAAGGCATATTGGGGTATGTGAATAAACGATGGGAGAGAATGTTTTAGATCATGCAGGCTTCTGTGCTCCAGTGGACTGTGTATTTCGAAGCTATCAAAAGATTTGTACTTTAGAGAGATGACTCTGGTCTCCTTGGAGAGAGTAAAGGGAACAAGAATGGAGACAGGAGCCGGGCACGGTGGCTCGTACCTGTAAGCTTCAGCCTATGAAACAACTGGGGCTAGGGATCGCGGTTCGAGCGACACAGAGAGACCTAGTGCCTCCAAAAAATAGCTGGCCGTGGTGGCGCGCGCCTGTAATCCCAGCTACCTGGGAAGCTGAGACTAGGGATCACTTGAGTCCATGGTACCCCGGGCAACGAGAGCCTGGGGGTTCCACCGGCCATTAGCGAGACCTAGTCTCAAAAAAAAAAAAAAAAAAAATGGAGACAGGGAAGTGAAAAGGAAGTCTTTGGATCTGGTCCGCCCTGACTTATACTTGGCCGGCGCCGCGCCTCTCCGGGATGCCCCTCCTTCATCCTCCCGGGGGGCCCCCGCGGGCGGGCGGTAAAGCGAGACTAGGGGTGGCCCAGCCTGGGTGGTCTCCAGACCCGCCCCTACCCACCCCCACCCCCACCCCCCCCGCGGCGCCGTTGCCTAGTAGCGGATCCGGCCGCG
The DNA here is from genome assembly GCA_004024945.1 of Uropsilus gracilis. NCBI lineage: Eukaryota > Metazoa > Chordata > Mammalia > Eulipotyphla > Talpidae > Uropsilus > Uropsilus gracilis. The sequence continues at coordinate 12 of PVHY01013043.1, read as the reverse complement.
CGGCTTTGGGTA
>PVHY01013042.1:0-42572 GCA_004024945.1 Uropsilus gracilis | reverse complement strand
AGGCTTTTATTTATTTTTTTTTTTCACTATATCCCATACATTAGTGAAACCATTTGGTTTCTGCCTTTTTCTTTATGGCTTGTTTCAGCTAATATGATTTCTTCTAAATGCATCCATGTTGTTATGAAGTCGTCCAATTCGTCATTTTTAATTGATGAGTAATATTCCATCGTGTATATATACACCACATTTTTTTCATCCAGTCATCTGTTTTGAGGCATTTAGGTTGTTTCCATGACCTTGCAATTATAAATTGTGCTGCAGTAAACATCCGGGTATAGGTGTCCTTTTGTACCCACATTGAGGTCTCTTTTGGGTAGATTCCCAGAAGAGCAATTGCTGGGTCAAATGGTAGTTCCACAAAAATCACAAATTTACAACTAGCTTTACCTAGGATATTTGAGAGATTAAAATGTGCAGTAACATCTCTGCTTCCTTTGGCACAGATGATGATCGTATTTGCAAAAGCCAAATGGATGAGGATGCAATCTATGGGTCTCTTCTCAGGCTTCATGGCAAAAGTATATAAGTGTCTTCCTAGTACAAAGATGTTGCCCACAAATCCAAGTGCAAGATAGAAAAAGAAGAGTAATCCCTGGATGAAGGTACTCCAAATCATCTGACTTTATAAAGAGAACCAGGAAAAAATGTTGAAGCAAAAGGATGTAAAAGTGTCATATTTCAAGATTGTGACTTCCTGTCTGGTCTAGTGACAAAACTCTCAATTCTACATGACTCTACCCCAGGCATGTCTCTGACCTCATTCTCACTTCCTTTTCAATTTTTCTGCTCAGTTGACCCAAGATGGTGATCATGATAGTTAACCGTCTCCCATAAATGCCACACAGGTGGATTTGCCTGTCTTCCCAAAGGTCCTTTTTTCTGAAGTGGACATGGCTTACCCTACCCTGACAAAGGCTTATTGAGGGCAATGTCCCCTAGTCTATCCTCCTGTCCACTCAGATGTCTCCTTCTCTTTCACTACTCACATTCCACAAATTACCTCACAGTAATGGACGGTTTTAGTGCCCCAACACCTCCTCTTCTCAGTCTGTACACACTCATTCCTCAGATACTTGAGATATGGGGCATAGAGAGGGGTGGTAGTTTTTTCCAAAATTGCATCTGAGAGAAATGTCATCAAGGAATTTATGCAACTTAGCAATTTACTCCCACCTACCAAATGGTGTAGCGAGGTGCATGTTCCCCACTGCCGGAGGTTCTAACTCTGCAGTAAATCCACCTCCCATAGCTTCAGGGCTTGGGTCAGAGTGAAGTGATGTTTTTTCTTTCCTAGTCTCAGGCTCCACTTCACCTGGCACTTTTCCAACAAATCATGAGGAAAAGATTCCCCATCTCAACACCTGCCTATTAAGCAACTTTTTTTAGTCAAAAGATCCCTCAGGTAGGTCAAGCCTCCCAAATAACTCCCATTGTGATTTGTAGCCATTTCTTAGATGGCGTCACATTTTCTGTTGTCCTTGTGTATTAGAGTCAGAATGAGCTCTGGGAGCATCAGCCTCTCCCTCTGCCTCACTTCCAACAAACCCTATGTGGCTTCATCTGTCAATGTTAAACCTAAAGAGGATTTCTTCCACAATTAGCCTCCTCTCTTTTTCATGCCCCTAATACCATCAGATCTTCCCCAGAGATGTGCAGAGAAGTTCCCAAAGTGGAGCTGTTCTTGCTCTCAACTGCCACCTGGGCAGACTTACTGCACTAGAACACACCAGCTTAGGATGTCATGCTGTGGCATCTTTCCCCAAGCTCTGAGCTCCTCCCCATGGCACCCTTACCTGTCTTCTTCCTGCTGCTCAGCAGTGGAGCCCTGGGGAGAGGCACTCTGCTCTGCAGTATCTGATTTGCCTAGCATACTGCCTGCTATTACTTGTTTTAAAATGGACTGTGAATAAACTAGTCAACAAGGCGTGCGAATCTATTTAGAAAGATGGATATTGAGTCAGACATGAGTTACCAAGCCAGTCTGGAGAGATTTGATTTATGCTTCCTGATGAAAGAAAAACTTCAATAGCTTGGAGAATGGGAGCCACCTAGGTTGACATATTCACTAGAGACTTGAATTTTCCTTACCTTTCTGGGTGACTCTGCAAAGCCTCCCTTGTTTCTGTGAGTGACCTGGACACGCACTTGAGAGGTTTAAAACAATGACATTTTCCACTGCCCGTTCTGTATAGTGCTTGCTGCTGATCTGCTTTTGATCCTCTCAGCTATCTCTGTGTTCTTGAGACACCAAGAACAGAATTTTGAAAAGGGATTTGCTCTATTTTCCTGGAAAACCTCAAAGCTAGAGGAGAAAAGCTGTGCATTCAGGGTTGTTCTGGGTTATACTGGAAAGAGAGGTCATGCAAGTTTATTAATTGGTTTTCACAAGCTCTTGTTTCCAGCATTAGGAAGTAAAAGCATTAAAAAATGGTCTTTGTGATGGTGAAGTCAGGGTTTTCTGCAGGAAATGGGGGGATGGGTGTGCACAGTCCAGATGCTGGAGCAGCACCTTCTCATTGAGGAAGAAACTGAAGGTTCCCTAGAAAAGGCTATGTAGAAGTCATTTGGCAGCCCTACTCCTGGCCTCCCAGCCCTCTTGGGGTCATTGAGCTTCCAGATCATTCCAGAACAGGCACAATGTTCAATAAAGAGGGGTGATATTTTGCCATATATTTTGTAGGTCCATTGTTGTACTTTTGTCAGTTCTTAGCAAACATGAAAGAATCAGGTTCCAAAAAACATGATGTGATTAATGTGATGGTGTGTCACACATCTGGTTTTAAAATATCTAGAATTATATGCAGTGATGTATTTAGGATTAGAGAGAATAACGTGAATAAACACAATCTTAATAAAGAGAACAAGGGTTTTCCCTGCTGAAAAGACAAAGAACACCAGAAAATGTCAGAATAAAATCACAATGAAGGAATGTGTGTCTTCCCTGCAGAAAATAAAAAGGACACAGAAACGACACTTGCAATCTCAGTAACTACCCTTAGGGAGGAGCACTGGGGATGGCAGAGAAGAGCTTTCACACACAAGGTGAAACACCTTTACCTCCTTCACCTGAGTGTAGGGGGCAACTCAGGCACCCCTCAGCAAACACACTGCCAAGGAAAGCTTCTCATCAAGCAGAGAGAAGCAGGGGATATTTGGGGGCATCTTAGAGTGATGTGGTGTCCTCCCCAGTCCTGCCATCTTCCTCCTCCTTTTCCAGCTCCCTCAGCCCTGCTCTGTCTGCCCTGCCAGCAGCCTCCCTCCCAAAGGCAAAGGCAACCCCACAGACCTCAATACACTCACTTGGCAGCTGAGCAGCAGGGCTCTGACTGGGCCCTGTTACAACAGCAGCCCCAGGTCCTTTAGCCTCCTTGAGGCCCAGGCTCAGCATCCCTCTGCTACTGTCAAGGTGTTGGCATCTCCCTGGGGCCTGGCCAGGAGTGCAGGACTCCTGTGCACAGCATCTACCTCTGGAGTGCAACTCTCCTCCCTGATGCGTCCTCATTTGCTGGGCCCCCAAACACCCTCACTACAATTAGAGGAAAAGTCAATAATTATTGGGAGGCAGGAAAGCAGGAAGAGTTCCCCAAGCACTACTGGGGGGAAATCCAGTTTCCTGGAATCTTCACCACCTGCTGCTCCCCCACAGTTGCCAGCAGAGCTCAGGAACCATCTGGAAGAATTATATGAGCAGCAGAAGTAATCACTGTCCTCACATTTGAAGCCATTCTCTATATTGATAACAGTACATCACTGATGTTAGAACAGTCAGTATCCATGAAGTCTGGAGTCTAGTGTGCAGGAGGAGGATTGTCAGAAGGCTGGTCATATCCATTTTTTTCTTTAGGTTTGCTTATATGCTTTGACGCAACTCATACAAATTGAGATGTTCACAGTTGATGGCTTTAGTTTTTTCAAATGTATATTTTCAGAACTTCACAGCCAAACAAGGTCACTGGTTTGGCAGTGGCTGTCCTGTGCTCACAAGGCAGACCTCATCGAGGGTGACATGTATGCAATCCAGACCCTGAAATTTGTCTTGGGACCCAATAACCATTTCCAGACAAGCTTTTCTCTCCCCTATTATCCAACAGCTGGTGGTCCAGTTCAGCAGGCAGCTGATACTGACATTTATCCCTGCCCAGTGTAGATGTGATGAAACACCCTTATGATTCCTCGCATCCTACCCTTTGAACATCCAGGGTCTCCCCCCACTCCCCACCTTCCAACCCCAATACCTGGGTGTGACAGCTTAGAATGAAGTTTAAAATCTCTGCATAGACTAGAGTCAGAATGGGCTTTCTGTAAAGACCTCCAGGAAAAAATCCACAATTGGCAGACGGAAACTATACCAGTTTTTGGAACAGGATGTATTTACTATAAAAAAAAGCCAAACCTGTTAAGTAGTTTATAGGGATTAACAATGTGACTATGAGAGTGAAGAGAAGGGAAGGGAGTCATAGGGGTAGTAATCTCAGGCTGCAGCTGCTGTCCCAGTTAAATCATGTGGGAAAAGAGTGACTTTTTATACTATAATCCATAACTCGAAAATCCTCTTCTTTTAGCTTCTCCCTAAGAAGCAGACACAAAGCTGTAACACCTTGCATTTTCACTGACTCCCTACCTCTTGTTATGCAAGATTCCCTGCTACTTGACAGCAACTTCTCTCAGCTCTCCTCTCCCAGACCAGAGGAAAAAAACCTCTTATTTGCAGCTTGTGTCCTTTCCACCTGCAATCATTTCACTAAAATTCCAAACCAGAACAAGACTCCTAGAGAGTAGACTAGTTTATTACTAAACAAAGTGAAATTTTATTTACTTAATTACATAAAGAAACATTTAAAAAAATGTTTTTTTTTAAAAACCCCAATTATTCCTGCATTGTCCAAAACCTTCCCCCAAATATCCAAAGCCCTTCTCCAAGATTGTCCAAAAGCCCTCAGTTCTTTAGTCCTGCTAACCTCATCACTTGTCCAGTCCTTCAGAGTTTTATCACATGCTCAAAGAGTAGGCATCTTTCTTTGGCGTACTCCAGCTCTTCCAAGCAGGCAGTTGAAAGCATAATGCTGTCTTCTCCTTGTTGTCTTCCTCAAGGTAGTAGAAAGAAACTCCATAGTACAGGAACAAGCAAAACTCATTTTTTTCTCAGGCCTGGGTCACATGGCCTCTCCAGAAATATCTGAGTCAAATTCTGAAAGACAAACTCTAACAAAAAGTGCAAATCTTCAATGTCTTTAGCTTTCAGCAGGCACATTCAGCTTGTGCTTACTAAAAACCATGAGTTTACCAGTTTGGGTCAAAGGCCCCGGGTCTCAGGCTCTTTAGTCCTCATGGCCTGGATTCCATCTTTCCTCCCAAAATGGCACCATCCTGTTCTTTGTTCCAATTCTCCCTTATATTAGCTTCTTTTTCTTCTTGTTTCCCTTCCTCTTCTCCCTTGTACCTTTTTGAAAAGAAATTCTAATTAAATCCATTCTCACCTCTAGCATGTCCTCCTTGAAATTTGTAATCTTAAAGCAATAGGAGGCAATGGCACCCAGGGGTAGGCACCAAGGCACCCTCTATCAGGACTGAGGGCACAGAGGCTGGAATGACTCAAATGACAAGTTAGAGGGAAAATCACCACAAGAGCTAAAGCTCCGGCATCTAACCGAGGGGTTGTCAGGCTAGAGCACGTATCTGTGATCATGGACAAAGGACACAAGAGCCTCTAGCTCAAGCCCTGCATGGAGCAGGTGCCTGCTGTGCCAGCTGTGCCTGAATAGGGAGCATGGAGACTCTGCTTCTGCAAATCTGGGGAGGAGGTAAGCCTGTCCTTTTCTCAGTGATCATGAGGGGCACTCATGACCTATGCCCAGAGGAGGCTGCCAAATCTGAGGGGACAATAGGTCAAAGAAAAGGGGCTTTCCTTCCCCTTTCAGGGTCACAATCAGCTTGGAGAGTTCTTCATTCTCTATTGATCTCTGTGCTTCAGGGGCCTTATTTCCTTGTGAGGTTCCAAATATTGGGGCACAAACTGCACAGAGGGTAGGAGCAGAGGTGGCTCTCCAGCCTACAGACAATCCACCAGCCAGGTATGTGTGATGGAGTGTAGGAAAACCTGTCCCCTGTTATTGGGGCAGAAGGGGGAAGGCCTTTTACTAAAACCTTTTTGCCAGATTTTCTTATACCTGAGGAAATAAAACCCTTCAATCTGATATAAAATGCCCTTATCAACTCTTAAGCTTCCACACACAAGTTACCTTTGTCATTTAGCTGTCTGCTGCCTACCTGTCTGCCCTAGGATCCTCTTCCAAACTAAAAAAAAACAAAACAAAACAAAAAAACCTTTAAAAATATCTATTTTAGGGTTTGTTACCACCATAGCCCTTGCTATGTAATTCCAAAGCCAGACCAAACTCTTAAAGTGATCAAACTATTTATTACCAAGCAAGAAAGTGATCACTTAAATATGTACTACAAGTAAACATGCAAAATAAAACCCCAGTTACCCCATTACATGAGCTACAAAATAAACACGAAAAACCCAGTTACCCCACCACATGTCCAGAACTGTCTTTTTCGTCCCTGGTCACCTCACCCCATGTCCAATCAATCTGAGTTCCAAAAGCATGTGTTCCAAAGGCAGAGCAGTCTTCTTTTCCTCCTTTGGTATTTGTTTCAGCTTCCTCCAAACATGTGGGCCAAGATGCGGTGTACTTCTTTATTTTTCAGTTTCCTCTCAACTTTAGGCAGCAGAAAAACTCCAAAATACAGGAACCAACATGAAGTCCGTTTTTCTCAGTCCTTGCTCACAGCCTCTCCCAAAGCATCTGAGTCAAACTAGATAAAACAAGCTCTAACATAAAGTTCAAAACTGAAGCTCTTTATGCTTAAACACACACCATCAGCTTATGCACACTAAAGTATGAGTTCACCAGCCCAGGTCAAAGGCCATGGGACCCAGGCCACCTTAGCCATCATGGCTTGGACTGCCATCCTCCTTCAAAAATGGCTGATCTTTTCTTTCTCTTCTAAGTTCTTTTGATATCTTTCCTCCTTATTCCTGCCCCCCCTTCCAGGACCAGGGCCTTGTCAATCATCTCATAACACAAAAGCCTTTCTTTCCCCTCTACTTCTATTCTTCTGGAAGAAAACTATGAATTTGAATGAAGGCAAGCAACCCCACCTTGGCATGGTCAACCTAAGCTTTTCTCACCTAAGCCTGAAACAATCAAGTCAGCAAGTCAAATCTCTGTAATATTTCCAGGTCCCTCCTGACATTTACCTTTCTAAAATGAAAGGGGGAGTATCTCATATTTCCTAGCTACACAATCACAGTGTTACTATTAAAGCATAGCATCAGCTATGTTAATGGGAGCTACCCTTCAACACCCTAACCCCTGCAGTCAGGACCCTTTACCTCCCTCTTGAGCCAGCCAGTGGTTATGGCTGTCAACCTGGCTCTTCCCTGCTCTTCCAGCAGCCACACTGGTCCTCCTTCCTGGAGCAGAAAGTGTGATGCCTAAAGAAAACTAAATGGCCAACTACACCCAGGAGCCTGGGAAACACTCATCAGAGTCAGAGCAGGGTACCCCCAGGGGAGACCAAGAGACACTGTGAGGGAAGAAAGGTGATCCCATACCCAGTCTGCTGTAGGGACTGATACAACTACCCCCAGACAACAGCAGAAGGAGTTGATTTAGAAACTCCTGCCTATATACTATAACCACGCCTCCAGGAGTGTCTGCACAGTGCATCCCCAAAAAGGACAGTGCAAGCATCTGCTGCACCCCATTTAGGTCAAGGTGTCCCCCTCCATTCTTCATATTGTTCCTCCCTGAACTCTGCTCAGAACACACCTCCTCCCCAGAGGTGCAGTTTCTAGGTGAACTTGGCTTGGCTTTGCCTTGGTGGGGCTCTGAGTTCTGTCATGGCTGTAGCAAGGGACCAAGGACATTTCTGTAGGGTTGACAAGAAGGGACCAGCCTGCCAAAGGCTGGCAACAGGGCCCTTAACAGCTCAAGGCCACACCTGCTTCCCAGCTAAGGTTGGTAAGATCTGAAACTTCACACCCTCACTAAAGTCCAGCTCAAGCTCATAAGATCTAGATGGCACTTAGCAGATCAAAAAACCTTTAGAGAAAAGTTTCTAAAATTTTGTCACTCCATGCTCGGTAGATCCCTGCCCTATAAAAAGAACTGCACACGGTGATATTTGCAGTCACCCTCGACTGAGTGCCTCCCTGACTGCTGGTCATTAAACAGCTTCTGCTTTCACTTTCCTCTGAGCATGAGTCATGTTTTGGCCGTACTTTTCCTTCTCCAAGCCTTACACCTTCAGGTCAGGAAACAGTTCCACTTGTCCTATACAGCATTTAGAGTCATCCAGGCCTTCACTCTCCCCTCGATCAGGTTCCAGGCAGCATGGTTCTTGGATGAGGAGCCCCTAACCCCTTCCTGACGCCTGCAAGTCCGAGGGTACAGGTGTGAGGCCCTCACTAACTGCGTCCTGGCAACTGCTTCCTGTGTGATGAAACCTCTGGATCCCTTGGTGAGAAAGGGGAAGCATCAGGATACAGCCCTGGCCGCATCCCCTGAACACTCAGAGAATGCCAGTTTGATCCAACTTTGAGAAGCCAGGTGAGAACTACCCAGCACCTTCAACCTCCCTTGCATCTGTCCTAAGGACACCTTGCTGTTTCCACAGCTAGAACGCTGGATTCTAGGATGAAGGGATCGATTGAGTCTATCTCAACTGTCTCACCCTTTGCAAAGAGGACCAGAATGTGTTTTTTTGAACCTTGCAATTACCTTCATGATATTTAATAATCCGCAAATACCTAATAACTGTTCTAGGATCAAATCTTTTCTGTAGTTGGAGTCTTGGAAACATTCAGTGGAGAAAACAAAAACCCACATTTAAATGAGATTCCTGCCCTTTTAAAATACAGGCTCAAAATTGTGCTTCATTGCAGATAATTGAGCTACAGACTATAGTTATAGTGCCTAGTGGTGTCTCTTTGGCATCAAGGCATCTGGGACCTGAACATTAACTAGTAAGACCAGGGAGGATGTGGAAGCCAAATGACATCCTGAGGGGCTTGGAAAGAGTAGGTGATCAGGCAAGACACTATGAAGGTGGAGTAATAAATCTGCATAAGCACATTGTTTATGACCTGTCTACTCTGAGTTAATTGCCAGCCCAAGGACACTTGTGGAGGAGTGCGGGACCCAATGCTATAAGAAGACCCACTGGCCTCAGCACCTTGAGAGTGTGAGGCCAGGCATCTTGGTGGCGATAAGGAGTCTGGGAGGCGGACAGTACAGGCTGCTGGCAGCTGGGAAGGCTGACTGCTGCTGATCTGTTTCTGTTTAACTCATTATAAAAAGCCAGCTGGAAAATGTGTTAATCCCCATCTTCCAGGTGCCAGCTGTCTGATTAAAGCTCTCCTTAAAGATCCAATTCCTGTTTCTGATTTATTGACCTTCAGCAGTGACAGGGGCCCGAACTCTGGTCTTCCCTTACAGTCCTGTATGAGACAGAGGGAGGAAGAGGAGCTGCACTCAAGACAGAATGTTCTACTCCTCCATGTGTGTTCTACTCCCACTTTAACTGAGACATCCCTGAAATTTGGGTTTACAAGTAACTCTGAAGTCTGATCCTATGAACATGGGGACCGCAGTGACACTGCTATTGTCTATGGGCTGCTCTGGGGGGTACATGAACTAACGTGTATAAAGTCTCTTAAGCAAGACCTGGATCTGACTGACTTTCTGGTGAATAGTTGTCACTATTCATCAATAACAGTAACAACAAGCCACTACTGTTATGTTCTGAAATCAACAGGGCATTGTCCCTACCAGCTAGTCAGGGATCAGCAGGTTCTTGAAGAATGGATTTGCCAGCAGTAGAAACACACACTTTCTGGTCTTGGAAATATCAAGTGATTGGATAAGAGTCCATCCTGCTGTAGAGAAAGTAGGCAACTGGCCAATGAAGACTTTCCAGTTCCATACTACTGTGCACTTTGCAATTATCCCAGTGGAACTCTCACCCGATAATCTAGTTATGATTAAGGTGAGAATTCACCAACTCATGTAGGACTCTATGATTTATGAGTAGCATTTTCTTAAGTTCCAGTTTCATTTAATCTTAAAAAAAAAAATTTAAAAATGACTAGGTTTTTTTTAACAGAGATGGGATTGGAGAAACCTCCAACAAGAGAGCATGGACAGACCACAAATAGATATAGACTGGCCGCCCAATGCAATCTTAAGACTGAAAATCTACCAGCAAGTTTCCCCTGCTTCCAACAACACAGTACCTCACCCAGTGAAAGAACACAGCCACAGGAAAGAAAGAGACTAATGGGTTTAGCACAGACTAATAAACAACAAAGAACCAGGTTTAAGACAATGGAGGGGGCACCAGAGGTAGGAGGGAGAGGAATATATCCTAAGAACCATTTACCAAGGTTGTGATTTAAAGAATAAAAATAAATAAATAAAAATTTAAAAAATTTTAAATGACTAGGTGTTTTTTTTTTTTGTTTTTAATTCACTTTATTAGATTTCAGTCTTCATGAAATAAAGATTGTAAGTTTATGACTTCATAGTAAACCAGGCCTAGCACATGGTATTCCAGGCCTAGCCTGGCACAAAGCTGACTCCAACAGATATTAGGGAGCATAATTGTTGTTTCGTTGTGGAACTTCAGAATGATCTGCTCAGAAGGACCAAGCAGCACGCAGAGAACTTATAAGAGAAAAAAGTGTATTTTACACACTTGGGCTAAGTCTGAGCAATTCACAGAGGAGCAGCAAGCCTACTGATACTCTGTTAATTCTGTATATAACAGTGGCAGGAAGGAGTAATAGACAATGAAGAAAAGTAGGAAGTAGCTGTTAGCCACAAACAGATAAGTTGTTAAGCAAGCAAGCAGAGCTGTCAGAAGTGGCCATCACAAAGAGGGGCAACTGGCATAGCTGAAGAAAAGAGGGTAAACAGAAAAGAAATGGAAAGGGGCCATATTCTACCACAAAGAGCATATTTTGCCAAGTTTTGTATTTTATACCCATATTCCTGCATATTTTGCCACAGTTTCAGTGATTCTGTGATGTAGCTTAGGAATCTGAGCACCACAAGTTTTTATTTTATTATGTATAATATATTTGTACTTTTTTTTTTTTTACATTTTTGTAGTCCCCATATTTCTCCTGACACCAGGTCACCAGTGACCCATTACCATTTTCCCTTGTGTTCTTCCCTCCCGTTTAACCCATTCCTTCTCCTTCCTTTGCTGAATGTTTCTATGGTCAGCTTGTTAGTTTTGACTATTTTTTGTCCATTTGTTTGATTTGTCTATACTCCAATATAAGTGAGATGATTTATCATTTTCTTTGTGACTAATTTCACCTGGAATAATTCCATCCAGTTCCATCCATGTTGCTAAGAATGGCATGAGTTTGTCTTTTTGGTGGCCGAATAATATTCCATTGTGTAAATATACCACAGCTTTTGGATCCATTCATCTGTTTTGGAGTAGTTGGGTTGTTTCCATACCCTAGCTTTTGTAAATAGCACTTCAGTAAACCTAGAAATGCAGGTTTCCTTTTGAATTAGTGTTTTTGTGTCTTTTGCATGGATTCCCAGAAGTTTTCTCTGAAACTTGGACTGGATTGGATACTGCCCTCTTGTGGGGCAAGCTTCCCTGAGCTAAGAAGTCCTCAGACCTTTGACCTCTCAACAAAGGAAACATTTCAAAACTATCTACACATCACTATTTCATATGCTCCCCACCAACACAGCAATGCTCTGCTGGCCCATGAAAATGACTAATAAAAACTCTTAGAATGAGATTCTTTTCTCAAGCATATAATCCTAGTGGGATCTAGAAACAGCTGCATTCACTCTGCTATTTCCCCCCCTATATTGAAAACATTCATTTATTTCCAACTGTTTTGTCACTCTAGTAATTTTCCAAATAGAACTCTGGGTTTGTGACTCCCCTGCACCCATGTTGATCCTGTTGTATATGTGTCTCTCATGATGTTTATGTTGGAAAATCTAGTGTGAATATCTTGGGGCCACATGTTTGTACAGTGAAGATAGCTGGAAATATGAGTTTCTGTCTCTCCTCTGCTCTACACAAGACACTCACATATTTAGCTTCCATGCTCAGCTCCATGTCTTCTGTTCTTCTTAGTGTATCCTCTAGATAGATTATTGGGTTACTGAGAAAGGTAGTTTATATTAATAGAAGTATTCCTGTCTCAGGCTTCCAAACCCTGATGTTAGGCAATTGTTCTGAGTCTCTTTTTTAAAAAATTTATTTAATATATAAATTTTGCATCATTGTAATCCCAGGGATTCACCTCCTGCACCCTCCCCATCATTCCCCCCCTTCCCCCACTGCCCAAAGTTGTGTGCTTCAGTTTGGTGCTTAGCTTGTTTTGACTTTTCCTCATGACTTTTGTTTATTTTTCCCCTATATCCCATACATTAGTAAACCATTTGCTTTCTGTATTTTTCTTTTTTGACTTGTTTCTGCTAATATGATTTCTTCTAAGTACATCCATGTTATCATAAAATCATCAAATTTGTCATTTTTAATTGATGAGTAATATTCCATAGTGTATATATATATATACACTATATATATATATATGGCATCTATCTCTATATATATATATATATACCACATTTTTTTCATCCAGTTATCTGTTTTGGGGTATTTAGGTTGCTTCCAAGTCCTTGCAATTATAAATAGTGCTGCAGTAAGCTTCTGAGCACAGGGGTCCCTTTGTACCCACATTGAGGTCTTTTTTGGGTAGATTCCCAAGAGAGCAATTGCTGGGTCAAATGGTAGTTCCATTTTTATTAGTTTGAGAGTCCTCCACACAAATTTCCATGTGGTTGGACCAGTTTATATTCTCACAAGCAGTGTTAAGAGTGTTCCTTTCTCTCCACATCCTTACCAGCACTTGTTGTTGCCTGTTCTTTGGATGTGGGCCATTCTTACTGGTGTAAGGAGGTATCTTATTGTGGTTTTGATTTGCATTTCCCTTATTGCTAGTGACATTGAGCAATTTTTCATGTACCTGTTGGCCATTTGTATTTCCTCTTTGGAGAAGTGTCTTTTTAGTTCTTCTCCCCATTTTTTGATTGGGCTTCTTGCCTTGCTATTGCTTAGTTGTGTGAGTTCCTTGTGGATCTTTGTTATTAAACCCTTATCACTCTTGTGGAGGGCAAACATTTTTTCCCATTCAGTTGGGCTTCTTTTTGTTTTTTCTGTTGTCTTTTTTGCTGTACAGAAGCTTTTTAGTTTGATGTAGTACCTTCTGTTTATGTTTTCCTTCATTTTTTTTGCCATCTGTAGATGTTTCCAGAAAGGGATATCTGAATTGTAATTCAGAAATTTTGCTCAAGTTTTCCTCTATGTATGTTATGGTTTAGGGTCTGACATCTTAGTCTTTTATCCATTTTGAGTTGATTTTTGTACATGGTGTGAGGAGTTGTCTTGGTTCATTTTTTTGCATGTCTCAGTTCAATTTTCCCAGCACCATTTATTGAAGGGGCTATCTTTGTTCCAGTGTAGGTTTTTCCCTCCTTTGTCAAAGATTAGTTGACTATATATGTGTAGTTTTATTTCAGGGCACTCAATTCTGTTCCATTGGTCTGACAGTCTGTTTTTGTACCAGTACCAAGCTGTTTTCATTATTATGACTTTGTAGTATAGTTTGAAGTTTGGAATTGTAATACCTCCATTCTCTATTTTCTGGTCAGGAGGCTTTTTGATATTCGAGATTTTTTGTTATTCCATATGAATTTCAGTAATTTTTGTTCTATCTCTTTAAAAAATGTCATTGGGATTTTTATTGGGATTGCATTGAATCTGTAGATTGCCTTGGGTAGGATGGCCATTTTGATGATGTTAATTCTTCCAATCCATGAACAGGGACTGTCTTTCCATTTCCTTATGTCTTCTTCTATCTCTTTTAGCAGTGCTCTAAAATTTTCTTTGTATAGTTCTTTCACGTGTTTTGTTAGGTTTATTCCCAGGTATTTAATTTTTTTGGTACAATGGTAAGTGGGATGGTTTTTCTGATTTCTTCTTCTAGTTGACTTTTTGCGTATAGGAAAGCTACCAACTTCTGTGTGTTGATTTTGCATCCAGCTACCTTACTGAACTGGTTTATTATTTCAAGCAATTTTTCTGTGGATTTTTTTTGGATTATCTATATAAAGAATCATGTCATCAGCATATAATGATAGTTTCAGTTCCTCTTTACCTATTTGTATCCCTTTTATGTCTTTCTCTTGCCCTAGCTAGAACTTCTGGTACAATATTAAAGAGTAGTAGGGAGAGTGGACATCCTTGCCTGGTTCCAGATCTTAACTGGAATGATTTTAGTTTTTCCCCATTTAGGGTGATGTTTGTCATAGGTTTGTCATAGATGGCTTTTATTTTGTTGAGGTAAATTCCTTTAATCCCTAATTTTTTAAGGGCTTTTATCATGAATGGATGCTGGACTTTGTCAAATGCTTTCTCGGCATCTATTGATATTATCATGTGGTTTTTGGTTTTCTCTTTGTTGATGTGGTGTATTATGTTAATTGATTTCCAGATGATGAACCATCCTTGTGCCCCTGGGATAAATCCCACTTGGTCATGATGAATAATGCTTTTTATGCATTGTTGGATTTAATTTGCCAGGATTTTGTTTAAAATTTTTGTATCCGTGTTCATTAAGGAAATTGGTCTATAGTTTTCTTTCTTGGAGCTGTTTTATTTGGTTTTAGTATGGGTGTGATGTTTGCTTCATAGAATGTGTCTGGCAGTTTTCCTTCTTTCTCAATTTTTTGGAAAAGCTTTAGCAGTGCAGGCATTATTTCATCTTTGAATGTCTGGTAGAATTCATTTGTAAAGCCATCAGGTCCTGGGCTCTTGTTTTTAGGCAGAGTTTTGATGACTGCTTTTAATTTCACTGCTTGTGATTGGTTTATTTATCTATATCTTCCTTGTTTAATTTTGGGGAGTTGTATCTTTCTAAGAAACTGTCCATCTCATCCAGGTTGTTGTATTTATTTCCATATAGTTGTTCATGGTAATCTCTTATTATCCTTTGGATTTCTTTTGTGTCTGTTGTAATTTCTTCTCTTTCATTTGTGATTCTGTTTATTTGAATTTTCTCTGTTCTTTCCTTTGTGAGCTTTGCAAGGGACTTATCAATTTTATTTATTTTTTTCAAAGAACCAGTTTTTGGTTTTGTTGATCTTCTGGATAGTATTTTTGGCTTCTAGGTTATTTCTTCTTTTATTTTTGCTATTTCTTGTCTTCTCTGGATTTTGGGTTTTTTGTTGCTCTTTTTCTAATTTTTCAAGTTGATAGATTAGGTTGTTTTTTTTTTTGGTTAGTTTCTTGGTTTTTGCTATGGGCCTGTATTGCTATGAACCTTCCTCTTAGATATGCTTTTGCTGCATCCCAGACACCCTGGAATATTGTGTCTTCTTTGTCATTTGTTTCAAATTAAGCTTTAATTTCTTCTTTAATTTCTCCAATTACCCATTCTTCATTTATTAGCATGTTGTTCGGTCTCCAAGTGTTGGATGTTCTCCTTACTTTCTTTTCATTGTTGATTTCTAGTTTGGTACCCTTATGGTCTGAAAAAGAAGTTGGTATTATTTTAATCTTTGTGTATTTATTCATGTTTGCCTTGTGGCCTAGTATGTGATCAATTTTAGAAAATGATCCATGTGCATTGGAGAAGAGGGTATATTCTTTTCCTTGTGGGTATAGTGTTTTGTAATATCTATTAGGTCCATTTTGTCTAGGTCTTCCTTTAAGACCTTTGTGTCCTTGTGTAGCTTTTGTTTTTTTTTTTTTTTGATCTGTCCTTTGTTGAGAGTGGGGTGTTGAAGTTTCCTACTATATATGTGCTTTTTTCTATGTTTGTTTTCAGTTCTCTTATGAATTTTGGTGTGCCCTCATTTGGTGAATATATGTTGATAATTGTTATGTCTTTTTGGTTGGTTGACCTTTGAATCATTAGGTAGTAACCTTCTTTATCCTTTGTTACTTTTTTATTTTTAAGTCTGCTTTGTCTGCTATAAGAATGGCTACCCCTGCCTTTTTGGGGGAGGGGGGCATTTGCTTGTAGAATTGTTTTCCATCCTTTTACCGTCAATCTATGCTTGTCTTTTCGGATCAGATGTGTTTCTTGGAAGCAGCAGAATGTTGGATTCTGTCTTTTAATCTGGCCTGCAACTCTGTCTTTTGATTGATGAGTTTAGCCCATTGACATTTAGAGTAATTATTAATGTTTGAGGTTCTAACAATGGGTTCTAACAATGGGTTCCTGGTGGTCATTTGGGGTTCTGTTTTAGTTTCTTCTTTCTTTTCTTTTTATGATTCATTCTTTTTATTCTTCTGCAGATTTCAATCTTAGGGCTTCTTGCAGGAGTTCTTGGAGTGGGGGTTTGGTGGTAGCAAATTTCTGGAGGCTTTATTTGTCTGAGAAGGTTCTAATTTTTCTGTCATAAAGGAAGGACAGTTTTGCTGGGTAGACTATTCTTGGTTGGCACTTTTTCTCTTGGAGTGTTTTGAAGACGTGGCCTCATTCTCTCCTTGCTTGGAGTGTCTCTTCTGAGAAATCTGAGGTCAGTCTGATCAGTTTTCCTTTGTAGGTTATCTGTTTCCTCTCACTTGTTATTCTCATAATTTTTTCTTTATCTTTGACTCTTGAAAGTTTTACTATGATATGTCTTGCTGTGTTTCTTCTTTCATTAAAGTAGTTTGGTGTCCCTTTTGCTTCCTGTATATCTATTTTCATTTCTTTCTTCAGGTTTGGGAAAATTTCCTCCATTATTTCATTGAAAAGATTTTCATATCCTATGTCTTTCTCTTAACCTTCTGGGATTCCAATTACTCTTATATTTGTTTTCTTTAGGGTATCTGACAGATCTCTGATTTTTTTTTCTTCTGTCTTCTTACTTTGTTTTTCT
Organism: Uropsilus gracilis; assembly: GCA_004024945.1. Taxonomy (NCBI): domain Eukaryota; kingdom Metazoa; phylum Chordata; class Mammalia; order Eulipotyphla; family Talpidae; genus Uropsilus; species Uropsilus gracilis. The sequence continues at coordinate 25,587 of PVHY01013042.1, read as the reverse complement.
CTCTCTTTCCTTTTCTTCATTCTCTCTACTTGTGTATTCTCTAGTTTGCTGATTCTTTCTTCTATTATTTCTACTAATCTGTTCTCCTGGCTCTTCCCTGCATTTTTGAGCTCTTCTATTGCTCCTCTTATACACTGTATCTTCTGCAGCTTCTTATTTAAGGTTTTAATTTCATTTTTCTGTTCGTCAATGATAGTGCTCATTTCACTGCATTCTTTTCTATATTTTTCTGCTATTTCTTTTAGTTCGTTGAAAGTTTCTAACCTCTTGCTTTCCCTTCCCTCCCCCCTTCCTTGGCCTTTTTGACTGCTTTTAGCACATTGATTCTGCATTCTTTGTCTGACATATGAAGCATTTCTTCCATGTCATCCATGTTGGTTTCTGCAGATTGTTTATCCTTTGTTGGTGAGTTATTTTTCTTAGGGCTTGTTTGAGTACTTGCATTCTTCCTCCTTCCTGTGTTTTCCTTTCAGACTTGCTCTATGTATTGAGTGACTACTGCTCTAGTAGATGACATGTTGAAGCCTGTCTAGTTGTGGTTAAGTCTGCCTTTGTGCTTTTGCTGCTGTGGTGATTATATCTTGTTTCAGTTGGTTATTTTGGGGGACAAGTTCCTTTTCAGAGAGTGGATGTGGTGACTAGATGTGGTTTCTATTGTATTGTCTGTCTTCTTTTCTCATTGTTTCTCCTCTTTCCACTTGATGGGTTTTAAATATTTTTTAGTGCCTTCGAGCATCTAGGCTTGTCATATAAACCTTTTTGACTGGGGTGTCTGACGCTTTTGGGTAGTGCATGTCCTTGTTTTACAAGTTTGTGACACCACACGGCGCTAGTGCTTTTGGACTTTGGGGTGCAAGCTGGTTGCCTCCAAGTTGACTTTCCCTGGGCCAGTAAAGTTCAGTCTGTGCCTCAGCCTGAGCCCCACTGGGCTTTAGGGTGTGAGGTGGTCACCTCCAAGTTGACTTTTCCTGGGTCAGTAAAACTTAGTCCGTGCCTAGCCTGAATGGCAGAGGCCCATTCAGTTGCAAAGTTATGGCCCCACCCTATCTCCCTGGTGTGTTACCTTGGCAACTGGAGTAGTCAGATGCTGGCTGGAACCCTCACCTGGACACACACCCTCCCCCTGCCGCCAGCCCCCAGCTGCTGGGGTGGGAGCTTATCTTCACTGAGTTGGATTTCCCTGAGTCAGTAAAACTCAGTCTGCATCTCAGCCTGAGCCCCATTGGGCTTTGGAATGCAAGCTGGTCACCTCCGAGTTGACTTTTCCTAGACCAGTAAAACTCAGTCTGCGCCTAGCCTGAATGGCAGAGGCTCATTCCCATTCTGCTATTTTATTGTGAAAGATGTGTTTTGATTCACAACCTACCCTGATCTATTGAAATATCCTCTAAAAATATGCATTCTGTACAGATAAACTTGACTAATTCCTGCTTTTACTTGTGTTAGCATATTTTTACTCCATCTATGCTTGGGTATCTGGTTATCATTATTGTTTTAGACAAAATTTAGATAATTTATATTAACCTTTCTTTTTCTAAAACAAGCATTTAATACTTTAAAGTTCATTGCAAAATATATCCACTATATGGATCTCTTCTATTTTCATTGAATTAAATGAAAACATTAGCAATTTTTCCTTTCCAACTTCCCTTTCTGTCTCCCCTTATTATTCATAGTATGTTGCTTAGTTACCAAGTATTTATATATGTATATATATATATATATATTTATATTATATATATTTATTCCCATCACCTTTCAGTAATTACAGATTTATACTTCAATTACACTATGGTCAGCACATACTTTTATGTTTTTCAACTACTATAGCTTAGTAATTTCAATTATTAAGTTTTATTTTAAAACCATAGATAGGGACAAGCATGGTGGCACATGCCTGTAAGCAGCAGCCTAGGAAGCCATGCCAGGGTCAAGGATTGTGGTTCAATTCCTGCCAAGGGCATGTAGCAAGACCTAGTTCCAAAAAATATATAGCTGGGCATGGTGGCACATGCCTGTAATCCCAGCTACCTGAGAAGCTGAAGCTGCGGATTGCTTGAATCTGTGGTACCCTGGGCAACGTGAACCTATGGTTCCACAGGCAAAAATAGTGAGACCTACTCTCAAAAAAATAAAAACCCAAGATAGGTTGGGTCTCACTGCATCTCCCACTTGGAGTTGATCAACCACTCCCTCAGCCTGGCCACTCCAGAGCCAAGAAAGCAACTAGTTTCTACCCTGTTCCTAACCTGCAAGTCTTGAGCCCTCAACCCAGGACACTTGGGCCACAAGACCCTCTCTCAGAAGAGAGCAGGGAAGGAGCTTGAGATAAGATGGAGGTGATCTGGGGAGGAAATTTGCAAAAGTGATACAACTGATGATCAGTACCTTGATGCCATCATGAGTAAAGGTCCCCTGATGGCTCAATTAGAAGCAGTAGTTGCTATGGTTGTCAATTTTGTGTGTGTGTGTGTGCATGTACACACATGCCTCTCTCTTCTCATGTGTATATAAGATAAAAGAGGGACATGTTTGGGTATATTACAGAGGCGGTGCTCTGCTGACTTCTATAAGTGACCCTGGTTTCTATCTCGTGTACCCTTTTATCATTTTCCCTTTTATCACATTGTGTAAGTCTGTGCAGACCACACTCAAGACTGATGAGGTGAAAAGCGTGCCTTGTGGAATTAGTGGTGGTGTGATGATCTACTTTGACAGAATTAAAGTGGTGTACTTCCTGGCCCCAAATGCAGTGTTTGATATAGTGAAGAATAACACTGCCGGCTATGACAAGGACCTCATCTTCAACCAGATCCACCAACAAGCTCAACCAATTCTGCAGTGTAATTTCAGTTCAAGAGGTCTGCATTGAGCTGTTTGATCAGATCAATGAGAATCTCAAACTGACTTTGCAGCAAGACCTGACCTCCATGGTTCCGGGCCTTGTCATTCAATATGCCTGAGGTGATCCATAGAACCTAGGAGCTGGTGGAAAGTGAAAAGACAGAGCTTTTCATTGCAGCCCGGAAACAGAAGGTGGTGGAGAAGAAGGCTGAGAAAGAGCTGAAGAAGACCCTCAATGAGGCAGAAAAAATGTCAAGTCACCACTACACAATTCTTTTTAAACTTTTTACCTATTCTGCAATTTGGCCTTTTCCTCTCAATCTGTTCTGCTCAGCATCTAGAAGACAAAAACAAACAATTCACATGTCTTACAACTGCTGAAGTGTGATGGTTGTATCTGCTAGCCACTGTGGTAGCTGCTTGGCAAACTATGTTCCTTGAGATCTGGTTTCTTTATTGATGGGGAGATCTGTATTGAAGCACTCCTCTGAAGGAGGAAGAAGGGTCATCCAGCAGATCCCCATGTCTTAATGTCAGGCATGTGCTCAGAGTTTCTCTGACTTAGTGGCAAAAGGGAGGCCATTCTCTATGTAGAACACATTACTAAGTCCAGGGATCCTGGTGGCCACACAGGACTCAAGACTGTTAAGTCCTCAGAGGGAATTAAGTGGTACCAATCAGTGTGCACACCTGCCAGCATCCCTGCTCAAAATCCACTTCAAATGTTTTTTTTTTTTTTTTAACATACTGATGAGGAAAATGTTGGAAGATTTGGGGTGGGGCAGAGCAAACATGAAAGAAAGATTTCTTATTTCTGAAAATGGAGTTGGGGCCAGAGGGGGCAGCTTTATGGCTCTTGAGTGTGTACTAAACTGTGAGGGGCAGCTATCTGACTTCATCTGCAAGCATTTGATGTTCTGCATGGAAATGTCTGACTTAAGATTTGACCTTATTAGCTCCCCCCCCCCCACACACACTTTTAGCATAACTAAAGCATAAAGCAATGGAAGGGGTGGGAGGGTGAAATCAGAGGAAGAATGAGTACAAGAGATCAAGATGATGATTCATAAGTGACAGTGGTGGGAGAACCTTGAGGTACACAATGACTTAAAATGTGTGTGTGTGTGTGTGTAAGCAATAAAAGAAAAAATAAAACATTTTAATTGTGGAGAAAAATTTAAAAGTAGCAAAGAAAAAAATTATGTCTTCCATATTAGTTTTTCTACTATCTTTAACTGAATTGAATTCAATTGATGATGCACATTTATCATTCTGTTCATTTGTGTAGATGAATGTTTCTTTTGACTCTTCACTCCCTAAAGAACTTCCTCTTCTATTTTATTTCAGGTTTGTGCCATAAATTATCTTGTATATAAAAATATTTTTCTCTTAAAAATACAAACCATTAAATGGTAGAATAACTTTAAATTACAGAAGAATTATAAAAATTAGTACAGAGTGCCTGCATCCTCTTACCCAGCTTTCCTCTTATTCATGTTCATGAATAACTGTTTTACATCAGTCACAAGGAGCCAATGCTGGAACACCACTACTAACTAAAACCCAGACTTGATCTAATTTTACTAGTTTTTTCAGTAACGTCTCCTTTCCTTTCAAGGACTTTATCAAGATCTCTCGTTACCCTTCATCATCGTAACTTCTTAATCTCAGCTGCTCCCTGACAACTATTGCTTTCCCAGTATTCCCTGGGGTGTCCTGACCATCACAGTTCTGAGGATTGCAGACCAGTGTTTTGTAAAATCGCTTCACTTTGGGTTAGTCAGAGGGTTTCTTGAGGATGAAGTTGGGATTGTGAGTTTGGTGAGAGAGGATCGCAGAGACGAAGTGCCCTTCTCATCTCATAGTATCAGAGTAGATGATGTCATTATTCTTCACTGGTAACACTGAGTTGACAGGGCAGGTGAAGGTAAATGAGCCAGGTGTCTCCTCTGTGCCATTCCTATATTGCACCCTTTCTGTATCCTGCTCTTCAGGAGTGAGCCAGGGCACGCTGCCCCCCCACAAGGAGAGAGGATAATAAACACCCCCCCCTTCTTGAGAGAGCATTTATGCAAATTACCTGGAATATTCTAGTATTACTGAATTTTGCTTTCTTCATATGATTCATTTCTATATTTATTAGGTAGATTGTTGTATCAATATACACTGATGGACAGTCTTTATTTCACATGTTAGTCTATAATCCAATGTTAACACACTCTAGGTCTCAGCTCTGCTGAGTTCATGCTTCATGTTATGGATGGAACTGGACATTCAGAAGGGAAGGAAGTGTATCTTCTACAGAGGGTATTTCATCTTGGCTGCATTCTGGACAGCAGTGAATGTCAAAATCAGCTGCCCCCCCATCCCAAGCCAGAGCCCCAGGTGTTGAATGACAGGGGAGAAGGAACTCTGTCTGGAAATGGTTGCTGTGACCCCAGCACAATGCTCAGGGTCTGGGCTGCACATGTCACTCTGAGCTAGGTCTGCACTGCAACTACAGGGTATCCACTGCCAAATCAGTGGCCTTGTTTGGCTGTAAATTTTGAAAATACATACATATTTAAAAAACTAAAGCCAACATAAGTGAACATCTCTGTGAGTTTCATGAGTTTCTTCAAATGTATGTAACCAGATTTAAAGGGAAAAAAATGATATGGCCAGTACCCTAATAGCCACCTCCAGCCACTTCAAGACACTTCAATTCAGAGACTGAGCTTTCTAACATAGAGAATGGCTTAAAATCTGCTGACAGTGACCTCTTATGCTGGTCAGATGATTCTTCCAGATGGTTCCTGAGCTCTGCTGGTGATTGGCAGGAGAGCAGCAGGTGGTGAAGATTCCAGGAAGCTAGATTCTCCCTCAGGTGTGCTTGGGGAACTGCTCCTGCTTTTCTGCCTCCCACTCATTACTGCCTTTTGCTGTTATTGGGGTGAGGGTGTTTGGGGGCCCAGAAAATGAGGAAGCATCAGGGAGGAGAGTTGCACCCCAGAGGTGGTTGCTGTGCACAGGAGCCCTGCACCCCTGTTGGGACCCCACGGATGATGCTTACACGTTGACAGCAGCAGAAGGAGGCTGGGCCTGGGTCTCTGGAGGATAAAGGACCTGGGACCTGCGGCTGTGCCAGGACCCAGTCAGAGCCCTGCTACTCAGCTGCCATAAATCGACACGGGATGACACCAAAGTATTTGATTTGACTAATTCTCTTTGTTAAGGGAAATCCTATAGTCTTAAAAGAAGTTGTTTTTTATTTTTATTTTATTTTTTTAATAATTTAAAAAAATTTTGTGGGAAAATAAGTTGTATAGATAGGTATACGTATTACAATACCATAATTACAAGATACTTGATACAAAAATAAATTTTTAAAATTATGACATATATGAGAAAAATAATAAAGACAAAAAAATGAAATGTATAAAAATGTTGAAAGAAAATACAATCTTTCATATCAATTGGAAGTACTGGTTTGAATTCAGACAAATATTTTCTTCCTAAAATGTTACATATACATTCTGTTTTTGTCCACTGTAAAGATTTGAAAGAGCTAATGTCACAATAGCAAGGAATACTTTAGACCCAGATTATGTTTTTTAAATAGTGGTTAGATTGGATCTGGAAGAATGGCCCACACCAGGTGTGAAGCAGGAAACCTGGAGAGTCTCTGGGAGACCTTTCTGCACCAGAGAGCAAGCAAACTGTCCAAGACACTGATGTCCTGACAACACGACAGAAAAACCATTTAGGAGGGACTACTACTAGCCAAAAGCAGATCATTTCAGCACTGTTTTATGTACATTGTGCATATCACAGCCATGAAAGCTTTGATAAGGAACATTCTGGCATGTTAGAAGCAAGAGAGGTAGTTCTTCTTGCCTGTTGGCATGTGCATTAAGTCTGTCACTGAAGTCTAAATAAACACATAATAACACATGGCTGAGAAAATATCCTCACCCATTCTCAGCCTCCAGTCCTCAAGTTCCCTGAGAATAAAGACTGTTCTTCTCTATCATAGAGGACATCCCACGCAAGGATGGAAACACTTCCTTCTTGCATTCTAGGGAACTGACAACAAACTGTTAAACACGTGAGATATCTGGTTGATAGGTTCTGAATCACAAGGTTGCACAGTTGCAACCACGGGCCTTCTGTATTAATTACTTGTCATGTGCTCCTAAGAAAGCAGGATTTTTCTTACCCTAAAAACAAACAAACAAACCAAACAAACAAACCAAACTGGAATCATTTTTTGATTGTCTTTCTGGACATGTTTCCTGAGTGTTCACATTCAGGACTCACTGAGAGGAACTCATTTCCATAGCAAAAGCAAGTCCAGTGACTTATGTAATGTCCCCTTATGACTTGGCCAGGAAGAGTCGAGTCCACAGTAAGCCCAGAACTGCCACCAAGTGGCAGTTACTCCCAATAGAAGCAGAAGTGAGGGATGTGCATCTAGAAATGCAAGGTGCAAGGGAGACAGAGGTGAGGAGTATCGGGAGTCACAATGAGCAATTTTTGATGTGTTTATCTGTGATCTCTGTATGCTAGGAAAAGATATTCGAAGTAAATTCCCCTGCCAGCCCCCACCTTTGTTTCAAAGAGAAAAATAACAATTTTATCACTGAAATCTTTAAGCTTTCCCCTGAATTTGGGTAATCTGCATTCTTTAAGTTCACGGCAATAGTTCCTCAGAGCCCCTCAGAGTCTGTGTTGACCCTAGCTGCACGTGTAAGATGACACACACTGGGAAGGGCCCACATGGATAATTCCACAATGATCTATGGACATATTTTGGGCAAGCCTCCAGAAGCCTCCAGAAGCCTGTCTTTACATGAGAGAAAATTAATTTCCTTTTCCCTTTTAAGTGTCATTGGGCACTTACTGCAACTCCACGACCTGGATTTCATATCCATGATTGGAGATAGTAATAATACTGATCTTAAAAAGCTATTTCCCAATTATTACACAAGTATTTTGAGATGGTCCAGTTACACATGTCAGAATATTTAGGAAAAAATTAGTCAATGACACTGGCACAGGAAGGGGAGGCAAATTGCCATCAGGGTTGCTTTCATAAATGTAGTTTCCACTGCAACAGGGTTAACATGGAAGGGCTAGGAGGAGGTTGACTCTTAAAATGCAATGTGAGCAAGGATGTATAGCAAAATACCAAAGTGGAGGCCAGACGATTAAAATACCTAAGCGGAAACAACAAGGGCAAGTGGCACAGATGATCTGAGGCTGGTGGAGAATGAGGAACCTAACCAGGTGGTCAGACAACCAGGATGAGCATTTCCGGTTAAACTGATGTAACAGGGATCTTGCTAGAACCAAATTTTACAAGGAGACAAATAGAACCAGGAAGGGTCATGAGTCTGGTTAAAATCTAGCCAAACCAAGATCTTTTCAGTAATTAGACTACAAATTCACAGAAATGAGGGAAATACCTGTGACCAGGGTTGGCCTGACTGCACACCCAGCCCAGCACTATTCTCACTACCTGAAATAGGTTCTATTCTCGCCTGTGATCTCAGTCCCAGGTTGACATTTATTCATTCTTTCGTATGAGAGATGGAAGGTCCTTTTTGAACATAGGAAATTTTGCAGATAATTGAAGTAGTGCTTGTGAAACTTCATAGAGGAAGCTCTATTAAAGCATTTTTTAAAAATGGGATCCAAGAAACACTTACAAAGTCTTTAACCCCCTGAAATGAGCAAACCAGCTCACCCCAAAATATGGCCATAGGAATCAACACGCAGTCCCAACATGCCAGGTAGGTATATTGATCATCACATGCAGTGGGCATGCAAAGACAGGATTTCTCTCCACTTCCCTGGTCTAAACACGGAGCCTCTGAAGGCAACTCGAGGTCATGAAAAACTTTCCTGGCAATTTCATTCAACAGGGAAAATTCACCCTTCCCAGGGAAGACAGGGCAGGTAAATGAATACAAACCTGAGAAAAATGTTCTTACGGTGCTCATCTCCCACCTCTGTCTCTAAGCTGCCTTCACCATTCTGGACACTTTTATATTTTCATGAACACTCATCCTCTCCTTACCCTATCAGATGGCATCTAAGACTAAATTTTTCCCTGAGTGTCACTATTGGTTTTTCTTATAATCAGCCCTTTATCCAGGTTCTGAAGCTGAGAAGAATCAAAAGGGCAGGGACAAGTCATATCCTCCCCTCAGCCATATGCACAGGCAGAGCAAGTGGCTCTGCTACATCAAGGACAGGGTGGGGCTATGATCTGACAGTGGACCTCACAGGTCTGACTGTGACTGGTGCAGAAAGGGCCTTGAGAGAGAAAAGTGAGTGATTTTTCCTCACTTCCAAACAGCTGCCGAATCTCATTTAGGATGTGAACCTGGGGACGGTGAAGAGAGGGCAAGGAGTGGGAACCGATGGGTCCACTTTCTCCCTTGTTAGGCATTTTCCCTCTGCACAAACTTCCACAAACATTTAAACCCTAATTAAGACTAAGGAAAGTTCAGAGTCAAACTCTTGTAATTGTAGAGGGAGAGGGAACGTTGTCCTTCAGGGAATGATGCGCAGAGGGCTTCCTTGTCCCTGACATGGTGACAGCTTTGAACCTGATGCCCCAGTGTGGCCTGTGACGATACAGGGTGTGCAAGTCCAGCAGGTAGAAATAGGACCCATGGATGCCTCACCGCAGGACTCCAAAGGAGCTGACTCTGGAGCAGCTTCTAGGGTGAGTACGCCCACCTGGCTCTGCCTGCCCGACGTGCCCATGCCCAGCTCTTTGTTGACAAGGCTGGCCGTTCTCCATGACAGAGCCAGGCACTCTCAGAGAGTATGTGAGCCAGGGTCTTCCCATTTATTAGGGTCCTTGAGGGTGTATTGCAGAATCAGAGATGACAGGGAACAGCTCAGGCTCTGTCAGGTGTGTGAGTGGTTTTGTGGAGGGTGAAAAAATTACTGAAGATAAAAAAAAATCTGAGGTGATGGGGACCAGTTTCAGTGAAGGTAACTCTGGAAATGTTATTGCGTCTGTGTCTAGGGTTCAGCAATGAGGAAAGAGGCTGTGGGCGGGGCTCTCACAGGAGGGACCCACATATTTGATCCAAATATCATCAAACCAGTTCTTAGTTTCTAAGAAAAGCTCTGCTTCCTTAGTCTTCCTTTCACTGGCCCTCGCAGTTGTCAGCACTCTCGTTTCATGGTTTGTACAAATCCTTTCTGGTAAATGTTTGCCTTTGAATATGGGCCAGATTTGTTATCCTTACCACACTGCACAATTCCCAACTGTGTACTTGTTCTTAGGGATTTTTTTTTTCTGCACCCAGCTTCCTACCTCCCTCTCCATATATGTATGTTCTTATTCACCAAGAGCCAGCTTGGTGGAACCACCTGTTCACATCAATTATGATTAAAATTAGAGTTGCTCCTTGGCAAATTTCTGCTTTCAAATTTCTGCTTTTTAGCAATGGACTGTGGGGTGGATAAGCAGAGATCACCCACATTCACTGCGCCACCATCACAACCTCAGTTGAGGAAGGAGCTGGATGATGGTTGTTACTGGCCTGAAGCAGGGTCAGACCCAGTTTGGGCTCTGCACAGGGAAGTGGATGCAAAGTATGCATTTTCAGCAGATCATGCCAATGTTTCTAAAACGCAGCCTGGGAGAGTCCTCATTCCTTTCTCCTCTGACACTGCTCTGGCACTCAGAGAGAAAGAGAAACAAGTAATGAGGACAGAAATAAGGTTCAGTCCTATTCTGAGCTCGGAGAGGCAGGGCTCTGAGAAGACGAGAGTGATGGCTGCTCTGTGTGTACACAAGTGAAACCCAAGGGAGGAGGATTTGAAAAGCCAGCAGCCCACGGGGAACCTCATGGAGTCATTTGGACCAGCCAGCACCTTGACTAAATAACCCCTCCATTCTTAGTCCACACCTGCTGGGCAGGCAGTCTTGTCACCATGCTCAGTGTTTAGGGTCACAGAAAAATTCCTTGGACACTTAGCAACAACAGGCTTATTCTCCCCACTTGTAAGGACAGGAAATGGAGGCTCCAACATAGGCAGTGATTTTCCCCAAGCCGGGAGGCCGCCTACAATACTGCCTGCAGAGAAGCCCAGGTTCATGCACTGGAGGCTGCCAGAGACCTGCCAGGCAAGGACCCAGGTGCCGCTTGTCCTTAGGGACTGGGAGGGGGAGGGGTGCAGGCTTCCACACAGGCTCTGGGACAGAGGACACAGGTGAATGTAGGGAGATTGACCAAACCTCTGGGCTCCTTGGACAGAGATGGTGAGAGGAATGTTGTAAAATCTCAGTAGAAATGAGATTGAAGAGGCTAGAGGTGGAGGAATAGATTCTCACCTAGATGGGAAGAGGAGAAACCAGCCTGAAGTGGTGATAAAAGACCAAATCAGATGAGCTGAATGCTTGATGCCCTGAGAGCTGCTGGGTTCACCCTTCCCCACGCCCCCAACCCCGCCTCATAACCCAGAGCTGGGGATTGCAAGGTCTGCTGCACCTAGTCTCTCTTGGAGACACTCAGCATAAACTTCCCTTGTGCCCTGACAGTTGCTAGTGCTAGACAGTCAGCTTTCTCAAATTCTTCTTGGGAATTAGACCTGAGCTGGGAATCAGCCCAGCCTGAGCTGATTTGGACCTTCCCTTGGTGCCTCCAAGATGCCTCAGTGAGGTCACCCCTATGACAACCTGGTGAGCAGCACTGTGGGGTGTTCCACACACCCTCTCAAGGCTGGGTCCTGTCCAGGGAGCTGAGTGTGTGCAGCTCGCAGCCTGTTTCAGGTCTCAGACTGAAGGGCTTGAAAGCCTCGGTTCCTACCTCAAAATACTATGCAGTTTGATTTGAGCCTGTGAGCCAGGAAAGCTGGTAAAATGCATAAGCAGTGAACACAGAAATGTTTGTGTTTCAAAAGACAGCTTTCTGGAAACATGAACATGTGCAGATCAGTGGAAATTATTTTACTAGTGAAACTTGCACATGTAAAGGATGCTGATGACAATTTCATAAAATGAAGCAGAACAGAGACATTGGGGCTATATTATTTTTATTTTTACTCAAGACTTACAAACATTGAGCATAAGTGAGGTATGTGAGCATTGAACGAGCATTTTGACTTGGCAGGTATGGAGCCAGAAAAATAATCTGTATTGCACATTTCGATTGTTCTGCGCTCGCCTCCAAGATGGTACTTCAGATCACATAGAGTTCCCACAAGAAGTGTACATGCGCAGAGGATTCGAACCCTGTGGGTGAACATCCATCCACACATAGGTTATTGCCCTCAGGTTGGGTCCCCTCAGACACCAGATAAACCTCTGATCCCACATACTTTCCACATACAGATAATCATTTTTGCTAGCAGCTCCAAGAGGTACTTTCCGGATCCAGTTTCTCTGCCCATGAAGAAATGATCATTGTGAAGGGAACACTGTTCTTCCTTGTGGCTGGACCTGGCATCGTGGGCAATGTCTTCGTTTTAGTGAATTATGTGCGCATCTTCTTTGTGGGCACTAGAAAGAAATCTATACATCTAATCCTCATGCACTTGGTTTTTGCAAATATCATCATCCTCTTCTGCAATACAGTTGCTAAGATAGCAGCTGTGTTGGGTTTGAGAAACTTCTTGGGTGATATCGGCTGTCAGCTGGCAGTCTACCTGCAACGTGTGGGCCGGGGTCTCACAATCTGCACCAGCAGCCTCCTCACTGTGGTTCAAGCTGTCACTATGAGTCCCAGAGGCTCTGTGTGGGCAAGACTCAGGCCGAGGTCTGCCTGGTACATCCTCCCCATTTTCCCCTTCTTTTGGATACTCAACTGCTTCATAAGCATGAATTTTCTACAATACATGAGAAAAATGTATAACTTCAACAAGTCACTATTTTACATAACCGGTAACTACTGTGCTTATGTGGTAGAGAACCAGATGATGAACAGGTTTTTTCTGGCCCTGATGGGGCTGCGGGATGCCCTGTTCCTGATGCTCATGGCTGGGGCCAGTGTGTACCTGGCCCTGCTCTTGCACCAGCACCACAAGCGTGTGCTCTACCTGCAGAGCCCCAGGCTTCCGGGCCAGACTCCACAGGAGGTTAGAGCTGCCCAGAGTGTCCTCCTGCTGATGCTTTGCTTTCTTTCCTTTTACTCCACAGAATGTATTACTTCCGTATGTATCTCTTACTACAATGTTAACAAACCTATATCATTAAACACTGTGGAAATTCTAGGCCTTGGTTATGCAGCTTTCAGTCCATTTGTGCTGATTCACAGAGATGGATGCCTGACTGGGCACTGGCATATTTGTTAAGACTGTAGAAAAGGTCCATTTCATTGTCCTTTAGGCATGAAGGTTGTGATAACACTCGTTATATTTTGGGTGAGCAAAAAAACAAAACTAGAAAAATAAAAGTAAAAATAAAGGAGGGACAAACAGACACTGACAGAGAGAGTGAACAGCCAGTGTCCTGGGACAATGCTGGGGACAACAGGAAGCAACACAACAATCACGGGAACCACAAGGACCCTCCATTTTCTCATTCTCAGTCAGACCTCTCTCTGGGAGCCACCAATTCTCCTGCCTGCCCGTGACTCTTTCACTCCCATGTTGCCAGCAGTCAGAGGCACAGGATAGTTGTAGGAGTCTGTCACGATACTAATAGCTTCACCCTGTGACGCAGGAGTTCCATCTAGGATGGCCATGCAGATGCAGCTTTGGGTGAGCGCTGCAGTACAAAAATACAGCCTCACTGCAGTACTGTGTTCTCATGGAAATGATATCCAGGTAAAAGGACTGGGCAGTGGTAGGTAGAAATGTCTAAGACGCAGATCCCTTCTCTTCGTTGTGAAAGAAACAGTGAGGTCCAAAGTATTGATATGTAAGTGTGCCTGTAATTAATAGAGAAGCCACATAAAAATAATTGCATCCACAAGTAGAATGTATTATGTGGAACTTCACTTTGTCTGTTTATCATTACAAGAACACAAACAAAACTGTCAGTTTTAGCTGGCTTGAGGAAAAACTAGGAAAATAAAAGCAAGCTGGTAAATTTCATCTCATATCTTTGTTTTCTGATGTGTTAGTCATTCATGACTATTTTCAGTGAATAAAAACTTCAGTTCAAAAATATTTTGTGATTTTTTCAAAACACTCTATCAATATGCCCTGACATTCGCTACAGTAACGTCATGTTTCCTGTTGTCCAAAGGCAGAGAAAATTGGACTGAAGGGGGAGTTTTGGGTTTCTTCTTACATTGGAACCATAGCAGCTAAGTGGGTAGAATCAAGAGTCTGAAATAAGATATATCACCAAGCTGCTTTAAAAAATCTTGATGCCACATTATTGTTTTACGTACGTATTGTACAAAATCTTGAAAGTGATTTCACACAGCTTCCACCCTGTTTCTCAGACTGCCTTGATCAGGTCTCTCCTAGAATCCTTATTTAAGGTTTTCCACTCCTCCCCTGAAATTCCAGTGAAAAGACAACAGAAGACAGGAACATAGTACTGAGCAACTGTTCTAAAGGAGATTAGAAAGCAGTAACTAACTGGGCTTGGTGGCAGCTGCCAGTAATCCCAGCTACCTGTGAGCCTGAGGTTAGGGATCACTTGAGTCCACGGGTTCGAGACTATCCCAGGCAAAATAGCTAGATCTATTCTCTTAGAAGAAAAAAGAAAGAGAGTGGAGACATTGTTAAACGAGAACCATCGACTTTTGGCAATTAGCAAATCCTTTAGTGATAATGACAGTTTTAGACCAATTTTTGTTCATTGACTAAACTAAATGAACCACCATAACAAACCACCATTTACTCTTCCCTCTTTACTTTTCATAGGTGTTCCGTAGGAAGGGTAAGCTTGTGGTTATTCCTTCTAAAGGAAATATTTGAAGGAAAATGAATGATGCTATATTTGAACCAATCAAGCAAATACCCTGTGTAAGGAGCTGGGGATACCCATGTTCTAGTGCTACAAAATCTAATCACCACACATTCAAAGCCTTCAAATGACACAAACTTACGAGCTCCTGGACTTGGCAGGGAAGGGCTCCTGGGCCAGCACAGTGTTCAGGGGGATCTCTGCAGACTGAATCAAGGTGTCTTCTGGGGTTGCATGTTCTCTTTTACTAATCTGTTTCTTTTTTCAATCATTTATTTACATCAGCAGGTGCTCATGGCTAGGCTATGCATTTTATACTGTAAGTTCTAGTGCAATGGTCAAAAATTATAACCTAGATCACTGGAGGTCCTCAGGGTCCTTGGGAACTAGACCTGAACTCTGGTCTCAAGTACATACACTGGATCATCTTTCACATCAGGGGGTGGGGCAGGGTTCTTGGAAGGGAAGGGGCAGGAGGGGCAAGTAAATGAGGAAGATCAGGAAGAAGAGCTGCGCACCAGAGATGGATGCTGTGTACAGGAGCCCTGCACCCCTGGCGGTGCATCACAGGTGACACCAGCAGCTTGACAGCAACAAAAGGAGGCTGAGCCTGGGCCTAAGGGAGGAGAAAGGACCTGGGGCTGCTGCTGGGCCATGATCCACCCAGAGTCATGCTGCTTAGCTGCCAGTTGAGTGTACTGAGCCCTAATAGAGCTGCCTTTGCCTTTGGGAGGGAGACTGCTGGCAAGGCAGGCAGGACAGGGGTGAGGGAGCAGGGTGCCTCCTCTGTCACTTAGTAGGAGGGAGGTGGCAGAACTGGGAAGGATACCCCTTCACCCTGGATTCACCAAAAATCATCTGAGTCTCTGCTCCATGAGGATAGGCTGGGAAGTTTTGTTTGATTTTTCTGAGGAGGATTGACCAGGGCCTCTTTATCTACACCACCTGCCTCCACACCTGAGTGCAGGTATCATCCTCATCCCATGACCCAGTTGCCTGGCTAATGCTCAAGCCCAGTTCTACATGGCAAGTAAACCTCGCCTGCTTTTCTGGGTCCTCAGTGTCCTGATAAGCACTAACTTGCTCCACTATGTCATAGTCATCCCCAGTGGGAAAATCTCTGAAACTGGAGTGTATGTTGTCATATGCTCCCATCCTGGCACACAGGTAAGTGGCTTTTCCTCATTCAGATGACTGTGGGGGACCTCATCTTTCAGGGACTCATGGGCTGGAGCAGTAGCCACATGGCCTTTCATTTGTTCCAGTATCACAACTGTGTCCTTTATCAGCAGCTCCCCAGGCTTCAAGGAATCCCCAGCCCAGAATGAGAGCTACTCAGAGTGTTCTCATGCTCCTAATCTGTTTCCTCATCTTCTATTGGACAGATTGAATTTTCTCCTACTTAAGCTCCTTCTGGCCAAAGAATCACACAGCTTTAGGTGTTCACATATTTCCAACCTCTGGTTATGCCTGTCTCAGTCCCTTTGTGCTGGTCAGCAAGGATGTCCGAGTGGCTAAATGCTCGTGAGCTCATTGACAAGAGGCTTTGATGTGGATCCTTCCAGGAATGAAGGGAATGATAGCTTTAGAAATTCCTTCTGACTCCATGTATTAAAGTATGAAACTGACTGCAGCTTATAAGAATAGATTCTTTTTGTTTTTGTTTTTTGGTCTTAAGTAGAGTGCTGGCACCAGGCAAAGTAAGCCAGCTTGAAGATTTTCAAGAACTGCATAGAGATGTTTTCAAGGTTCCTCTTCTGCTGCCCTTATCATGTTGCTTTTAGGTTCCTACTTGCATGGTAGTGAAAATATGTTGATTTTTATAGAAAAGAATGTAAATAAATTTGAAGACCCTTCGTATCTGCCAATAATTTCACAGGACAGATTAATAAAAATTATTGTTTTCAAAATGTTATTTGTATAAGGATAATAATATGAAAAAAAGTTAAACATCTAGATGTCTGAATATTATTAATTTTGAAATTTTGACTTGAAGTCATATAATTATTATATACAAATAAAAATTAAAAAGGAGAATCAATGTATCAACAAAAATGAAACAAATAGAATATTCAGTACTACCTATTAGATAGCAACACCAGTTTCATAATGACTAAAGCATAAACTTATTTTTACTATTTCCTTTTATTTAATTGAAGAAACATTGCATTATAACATCATATACTTTCAGGTGTTCATCACTGTGAATCTGTAGGTGTGCACACTACAGGATGTTCACAGATGGTTACTTCTGTCTTCACTGACTGCAGCCCTTCTACCTTCCCTCCCCTCAGCCACTACAGTCTTGCATCTCAAACTGTGCATTTTGTTTCATTTAGCTCATTGTTTTCTTCTTGTCTGTTTATGCCACAAAAGTGAAATAATCTGGTTTTGGTCTTTCTCTGGCTTATGTTCCTGAGTTAAACTCCTTCTTTCACCATCTAAGTTGGTAAAAATAGCAGGATTCTAGCATTTTTCTATGCTGAAGGTATGCCATTGAGCATAGCTGTCACCTCTTGTACATTCACAAGTTTATATAACAGGAACTGGGTTTTTCTCGCAAGTTCTCATCGTTTGCAAATAGTGCTTGGATAAAGATAAGCATGCATAAAACTCTTTCAGCTGAGTATACTGAGCCCTGTGGAGGTGCCTTTGCCTTTGGGAGGGAGGCTGCTGGCAGGGCAGGCTGTGCAGGGGTGAGGGAGCAGGTTGCCTCCTCTGTCACTTAGCAGGAGGGAGTTGGCAGAACTGGAGAGGACACCCTAATTTTTTCTGGGGTTTGTTTTCTTGAGACTAGGTCTCACTATGTTGCCCAGGGTTGTCCCAATACCACGGACTCAAGCAAACTCCAACCTCAACCTCCCAGGTAGCTGGGATTACAGTTGCCCACTACCATGCCCAGCTGCTTTTTTGAAACCAGGTCTCACTATGTTGCCTGGGGTAGTCTCAAACCGGTGAACTCAAGTGATCCTAGTCCTCTTGACTCCCAGCGTTTGGACTACAGGAGTGCACCACCATGCCCAGCCCCAGTTTTTGTGTTTTTTTTTTGGGTAAGTGGCTTAACAAACTACACCCCATGGAGTTTCTCTATTTAATTTTGGGAGGCATCTCCACAGCACATTCCAGAACAACTTATAATTCACATTCACACACACACACACACACACACACGTGCGCACGCACACACACACATACACAGTGTATGATGGTTCCTGTCTCTCCACATCCTCTTCAACACTTGTTGCCACTTGTCTTTTGTGCAATAATCACCTTTACAGGATATGAGATGGTATTTCATTATTATTTTAATGTGGGTTTTTCTAAAAGGAGAAGGGGAATATCTGTTCATGAAGGAGAAACTTTGAGAATACATTCAAAATGGGACATTTAGGATCAAAGGAATTCCTAAGTTTACTTAGTGGTAATGTTAGCATTATTAGTTAATAAACCAAAAAGTGTTTAACTCATGAAGTCTAGATTCTAGATAGAGAGACTGCCCCTTAAGGAAGCTGGCAGTATCAGCAAATTGTCCCCATTTTTGTCTTCTTTGGTTTCTGACTTTCAGTCATTCTAAACTATTGAGCTATAAACAATAGTATTCCAAGCTCCTTCAAAGCTATTTCAAGATCCTTTGGGTCTTCCCACCAATCATGTTCAACTCAACACACTATGAAATGTTGGTGTCATATTAGTAGAACATGTCTTCCAAAGGTCTTGGCTTCCAAAGAAAGAGGTCACTTGATCAGATGAGGGAAAGGCATGTAAGATGTAAGACAGGAGAACATGTGGCAGTTTCAAAGAAGCCACATAGTATCAATAAAATGTTCCTCTGCAGTAAAGGTTAGAGGTTCTATCTCAAGAAAGGAACTGAAATGTGACTGTTGACAGTCACCCTGGACCAGTCCAGTCTCTGGGTATCCAGCTGCAGAGATGACTGGGGCCTATTCTGTACCAGGAGAGAGACCCATCTTTAGGAAAGGGGCCCTAGGGTAGGAGCAGCTGGTCCTTGGGGCTCTGGGGTTCCTGTAGGTCAATGCATGGCTGAGAGACTGTAGCCACTGTTCTTGCCCCAAAGAAAGGGCTCAAGGAGCGAGCACCATGCAGGAACATGCCCCCACTGGCCATTTCAGTTACAAGTGAGCAAAGATGTTCCACACGTGTATATTTATGTCTGTAAAAAGACATTCCATAAGGGAGACACAGGTGAAGGGGATTGCTTGCAGTCTTGGGAAATGGATCAGTTTGGGGCTGAGATGGGGCAAAATTGTGTTTCTTTACATGTGCATTTATTAAATCTTACCAATAGTGTGCCCATTCAAAATGAAAAACAGAATTTTAATTATAACTTTTATCTCTGTATACACACCCGTTGATATAATATGTGGCATTTACAATTATTTCCCACTCAGTGTAATGCCTTTGAGGCAGATTGGTATGGTTGTATACATGCTTACTTACATATTAACTTATACACTTCATTATGTATATGTATCTCCTTTAGTTTAAATTTTGGTCTTTTACAGCACTTTGGGGCCTATTTCCTGATCTCATCAGTGTTCATCTGTGCACTGGTCTCTGTGTGACATGCATTCTCACTTCTCTGAAATGAATGCTCTGAGTACAACTGCTGGCTCACTGCTGATCTCAGACTCAGGTCACCATTTACCAATTCCGTCACATGGTACCTGAGGTCATTTCTGCTGTGTAGAAGCTGAAGTTAGTGCTCATAAAACTTTTAATGTAGAAGGTGTCATTAAAAAAAAGAGGAATGGGATCCATTTACAGACAAGGCCTCTAACCTCCTGAAATGATGTCAGGGACCCTGAAATATGATTATAAGTGTTAAGAACAAAGCCTTAACAATGCCACATAGGTATATTGATCATTGCAAGCACTGAAGATGAAAGGAGAGGACTTCATTCAACTCTCCTGGTCAGTCTAAAGACAGAGCCTCTGGAAGCAACTCAAGGTCATATACAACCTTCTGGCAATTTCATACAACAGGGAAGATTCACATTTCCCAGCAGGACAGGACAGGTGAATACAAACCCCAGACAAATGTTCTCACAGTTCTCATCTCCCACCTCTGCCTCAAAGATGCTTTCATCATTCTGGACACATCATTCTGGACACATCTTACCCTACCAAAGGCATCTAAGACTAAATTTTTCCTTGAGAAACTACCATGGACCCCTAATAATCCTTGCATTGGTCTTTCCTTATAGTCATCTCTCCAGGCTCTCAGCCTAGACCTTGGAAGGACAGAGGCAAATCGGTCTCCTCCCCTCAGCCCCATGCATGGGTAGAACAAGTGACTCTGGACCTCTCCAGGGCAGGGCTGGGCTGTGAGGAGACCAAGGGATTTCACAGGCCTGACTGTGGTCTGTGCCGAAAAAGGCCTTTAGAGAGAAAGGAAAGTGATTACTCTGTGTCTCCAAACAGCTTCCAATTATCATTTAGGATTTGAACCTGGGGACAGTGAAGAGAGGTCAGAGCAGTGGAAAATGCTGGTCCACCAACTCCCCTTGTTATGTTTTTTCCCACTGCATATCCATGCCACAAATATAATTAATCCCTAATTAAGACTCAGAATAGTTCAGAGTCAAACCCTTGTAATTGTTTAGAGAGAAGAAAGGTTGTCCTTCAGGGACAGATTCACAGAGGGCTGCCTTCTCCCTGACAGGAGAACAGCTTTGAACCTGATTCTCTGGGGTGATTAATGACTCTCTCAGGCTGTGCTAGTCTAACAGATACAAGTGGGTCCCTGGGCTACCCCACCTCAGGACTCCCAAGGAACTGACTATGCAGTGGTTTCCAGGGCGAGTACACTTACCTGGCTCTGCCTGCACACCAATCCCATGCCCAGCTCTTTGTGGACAAGGCTGACTGTCCTCCATGACAGAGCCAGATGCTCCTCAGAGTATCTGTGAAAATAGGCCTTCCCATTCTTTGGGTCCTTGAGGGTGTGTTGCCTGGCCAGAGTGACCTGCTCAGGATCTGTGAGGGGTGTGAGTGGTTTTGTGGAGGATGAAAAAAAATTACTCAGGATAAAAAAACATTCTAGCAGAGGTAGTGGGGACCAGTTTCAGCGAAGATAACTCTGATAATGATATTGCCCATGTGTCCAGGGTTCTTCAGTGAAGAAAGAGGCTCTGAACAGGGCTCTCACAGGAAGGACCCACAGACTTGATCCAGATATCATCAATATGTCAAAGTTCTGAGTTTCTAAGAAAAACTCTGCTTCCTTAGTCTCCTTTTAAACCTGTACTCGTGTCTGTCTGCACTCTCATTTCATGGCTTGTACAAATCCTTTCTGGTAACTGTTTACCTTTGAATATGGGCCAGATTTGTCATCCTTACTACATTGCACACTTCCCAACTATGTACTCGTATTTAGAGGTTTTTGATCTGCACCCAGCTTCCCACCTCCCTCTTCTAGCAGACTATACATATGTATGTCGTCATGCACCATGAGCCAGCTTGGTGGGGACTCTTGTTCACATTAATTATGTTTAAAATCAGAGTTGCTCCTTAGCAAATTCTTGATTTATAGCGACCACGCAGTGGGGTGGATAAGCAGAGATCACCCATATTCACTGTACCACCACCACAGCCTCAAGTCCTGAAACACCCACCTCATTTCTCAGTTGAGGAAGGAAATGAATGGTGGTTATCACTGGCCTGATGCAGGTTCAGACCTTGAGCTCTGCCCAGGGAAGCAGGTGCAAAGTGTCTCGCTTTCAGTTGCTCATGTCAACATTTCTAAAACACAGCCTGGGAGAGTCCTCATCCCTTTCTCCTCTGACATTGCTCCGGTGCTTAGTCAGAGAGAAAGGGAAGTGAGACTTGGGGACAGAAACAGGGCCCAGTCCAATTCTGAGCTCTGAAGGGCAGGTCCTTGACTAGAGGGCCAGAGTGACAGCTGCACAAGCATTTGAAACCCAAGGGACAGCATTTGAAGAGCCAGCAGCCCATGGGGGAACTTATGTGTTCAGGTTGGGCTAGCTAACACCTTCACTAAATATACCTGCTGTTCTAGTCCACACCTGTGGGTAGGCAGTCATGTCACCATGCTTGGTGTTTAGGGTCACAGAAAGAGTCTCTGGATACTTAGCAGCAACAGGCTTATTCTCCCCACTTGTAAGGACAGGAAATGGAGGCTCCAACATAGGCAGTGATTTTCTCCAAGATGGGAGGCCGCCTACAATACTGCCTGCAGAGGAGCCCAGGTTCATGCACTGGAGGCTGCTAGAGACCTGCCAGGCAAGGACCCAGGTGCTGCTTGTCCTTAGGGGCTGGGAGGGGGAGGGGTGCAGGCTTGCACACAAACCCCAGGACAGAGGACACAGACACATGTAGGGAGCTCCTTGCACAGAGATGGTTAGATGTATGTTGTAAAATCTCGGTAGAAATGAGATTGAAGAGGCTAGAAGTGGAGGAATAGCTTCTCACCCAGGCAGGAAGAGGGCAAAACAGCCTAGAGTGATGATAAAATACCAGATCAGATGAGCTGACAGCTAGACACCCTGAGAGCCTGATTTCTCCCCTGGTTGCTCAGAGCTGGGGATTGCCTCACAGCCCGCCTTGCAATGACCACTTTCATTTCTTACCATGGATGTCCCAGTGTACTAGCTGCATTGCACCCAGCCTATCCTGGAGACCCTTAGTCATAAAAATCCCTTGTGCCCTGACAGCTGCTATTACTAGACAGTCAGTTTTACTCAATTCTTCTTGGGAATATTAGGCCTGAGCAGGGAATTATCCCAGCCTGAATTGAGCCAGGCTTCTCTTGCCTCTTTAGTTTCCTCAAGGTGTCATGACACACTTGTGAACAGCAATGTGGGGTCCTCCACACACCCTCTCATGATGGGTTCTGTCCAGGGAGCTGAGTGTGTGCAGCTTACAGGCCTGTTTCAGGTCTCAGACTGGTGGGCTTAAAAAATGAGGTTCCTGCCTTAAAACACTATGCAACTTGAATTGAGCCTGTGAACCAGAAAAGCTGGTGAAAATGCATAAGCAGTGAACACACAGAAATGTTTGTGTTTCAAAAGACAGCTATGGAAACATGAACATGTGCAGAACAGTGAAAATCATCTTACTAATCAAACTTGCACATGTAAAGGATGCTGATGACAATTTCATAAAATGAAGCAGAACACAGAGACATTGGGGCTATATTATTTTTATTTTTACTCAAGACTTACAAACATTGAGCATAAGTGAGGTATGTGAGCATTGAACAAGCATTTTGACTTGGCAGGTATGGAGCACAAAAAAATAATCTGTATTGCACATTTAGACTGTTCTGGGCTCACCTCCAAGATGGTACTTCAGATCACATAGAGTTCCCACAAGGAGTGTTCATGGACAGAGGATTTGAACCCTGTGGGTGAACATCCATCCACACATAGGTTATTGCCCTCAGGTTGGGTCCCCTCAGACACCAGATCAACCTCTGATCCCACATACTTTCCACATACAGATAATCATTTTTGCTAGCACCTCCAAGAGGTGCTTTCCGGATCCAGTTTCTCTGCCCATGAAGAAATGATTTTGATCATTGTGAAGGGAACACTGTTCTTCCTTGTGGCTGGACCTGGCATCGTGAGCAGTGTCTTCGTTTTAGTGAATTATGTGCGCATCTTCTTTGTGGGCACTAGAAAGAAATCTATACATCTGATCCTCATGCACTTGGCTTTTGCAAATATCATCATCCTCTTCTGCAATACAGTTGCTAAGACAGCAGCTGTGTTGGGTTTGAGAAACTTCTTGGGTGATATCGCTTTCAGCTGGCAGTCTACCTGCAATGTGTGGCCCGTGTGGTCTCACAATCTGCACCAGCAGCCTCCTCACTATGGTCCAAACTGTCACCATGAATTCCAGAGGCTCTGTATGGGCAAGACTCAAGCCGAGGTCTCCCTGGAATATCCTTCCTATTTTCCCCTTTGTTTGGATACTCAGCTGCTTCAATAGCATGAATTTGCTGTATTGGATCAGAAATATCAACAGCTTAAACAAGTCATAATTTAACATAACTGGTAGCTACTGTGTTTTTGTGGCAGAGAACCAACCAGGTGATGAACTGGCTTTTTCTGGCCCTGATGGGGCTGCCCAATGTCCTATTCCTGATGCTCATGGGTAGAGCCAGCGTGTATCTGGCCCTGCTCTTGCACCAACACCACAAGTACGTGCTCCACCTGCAGAGCCCCAGGCTCCCAGGCCAGACTTCTCATGAGGTCAGAGCTACCAGAGTGTCCTCCTGCTGATGTTTTGTTTTCTTTCCTTACACTGCACAGAATGTATTGCTTCCTTATGTGTTGCTTGCTACTTAGATAACAAAACTTTAGCATTAATGCTGTAGAAATTCTAGGCCTTGGCTATGCAACTAGAGTCCATTTGTGCTGATTTACAGGTAATTGGCTGAATATTGGCACACTGACTCAAAATTGAATGTCCCTTTCTTGGTACTTTCTGCAGTTAATAATAGTTATTTCACATAGTGTTTAAAGAAAAAAAAAGAGTAGGAAAATAATCAAGAGTACAATGCCCTACAAGAATTCTGGTGACCAGTCTGAGCTCACAAGGGACCCAGACATCATCTCATTCTCCATTCTACCACATACATTCTCCTGCTAGTTCCATGACTCTTTTACTCCCATGTTTCCAGTAGTGAGAAACAGAACAATTTCCAAGACTTTATCACAGTACTAATGGATTCATCCTTTGTCCTAGAGCTCCATATATACAATCTGGACAATTGTACAGCTACATTGTACATGTGAGAATTACAGTACATACATTAATATTCATTGCAGATTTGTCTTTAAAATATAAGCTAAATATCAAGCAATAAGGACTGTTTTGCTGGGTATTTGGAAATCTCCTAGAGGATCCATCCACAAGAAAGGATTGTGAAAGAATACATGAGTTCAAATTATTGACATGGAGATGCAAAATGTTTGTGATTAATAAAAGAAAGCAGTGCAAGTGTGCCTTATGCAAAGTGGAATTATATTTTTAACTTGATGTTATCTATTAGCTACATCATTAATCCCTGCAAGAACACAAAATGAATGAAACATTTTACCAGGTTTGAGAAACACTAGGTGAATAGAATCAGTGTAGAGAGAACTTTGTTTTACATGTTCTGACTGGCTAAACACTTGCATAACTATTTTGAGGTGAGTAAAAATTTGTTTAAAAATAATTAGTGACTTCAGGACATTGTTAATGATGTAGGATGAGCCAGCCAGTCAGAGACCTGTCCTCCTCTGGCCAATGTGGAAAGAATGTGACATCAAGACCAAAAGTTTAGGAATGGGATTTTTTTGATGACATAACCCAGACAGCTGACCAACTGCCTGCCTGCCGTCACCTTCCTCCTCTATTTGCACACAGCCCCTTTGTATATGGGACTCACCGCTGCTTGGGAGCCCCAGACCAGCAGTGCACCTGGGGCCCTTCTAAACCAACTGCCTGTGACTAACCTTCTCCTTCATCCCCCCTTCTGGAACAGTGACCCTAGTTGCTCTGAGGAAACAGGGGCAAAGACCACTCTGCTTCCTGCTGAGCTGTGGTGAAGGACGGGGCAGTTAGGGTTCACCTTCCAATCAGGATTCCCACAGAAATTAGGCAGTTCAATGATTCTGGGTCCCATTTGGATCACCATCTGCAAGGTGACAGCCTCTGATGGAAGAAGCAGACTAAGCAAGATTTAGCAGGCATGAGCCAAAACCCAGGGCCAGGAAAAGCTTCAGCAGAGGATCAGTAAGAGGCAGCAGCTAGGTGGGTATTGAAGTAATTCAGGTCTGCGGAGTAGAGCAGGGATCAGCCTGATGTAGGGAGAGGCAGGGGAGTCAGGTGCCACTTCAGCC
>PVHY01013041.1:0-42547 GCA_004024945.1 Uropsilus gracilis | reverse complement strand
TTTCTGTAAGTGGGGGTAAATTGGCAAGAAAGTTGGTAGGTGTAAATATGACTGTAATGTAGGGAAGACTTTTAAGAGGGAGCAGTTTCTCCATTTGTGAAGAAGAATAATGTTTTAAGAACACTATTTTCTGATTTAAATGCTTTTTGAGGGCAGCAGAGGGGCCAGTGTGTGTGGTTGGTAAGTTACCTCTAAATAGCTCCCTTAGAGTGGTGGTAATGTTCTCATAATTTCTATAGGAAATGGGGCTATTAAACATTTGTTTTCTGTTTTGGCTGGGAAATAAACAGGAGTAATACTGAGTACAAATTAAGTTTTAAAATTATATTTTAGTCTAGATTTTATGGGATTTGTTATGTTTTTTTCTAGAGAAACAAACAATAATTTCCACAAGTTATTTTCTTTGCCCTTGTCATCCATAAATGCAAACAAAAGACACCGTGAAAGCTTGATATTTAAATACTTGTTAAATCTCATAGGAAGATATCAATGGCTAAGAATCAAGGACATAAAAATAAAAAGTCTAAGTGTTAATGAAAAATAACAACTATGAAACATATTTAATTCCTGTATTTTTTTTCCTTTGAAAGTCAGTTTTGACTCACTGTTAAATTCACACGGCAATCCAAGAAATGTAACACTTTAGAAAGATTTGAGAGTTCTTTGCTTGAAGTATTTCCTCTCTGGTTGGGTTTTTGTGGGGCCACTGCTTTTTGTGCTCTTTAAAAAACCAAACCAGTTTTTCTTTCTACTTATCCAGCATTGTGGTAATTTACTGAACTGCCTCTCTGCGGATTAAGTGATAACCCTGATGTTCTGGTGTTCTTTACCATAGCCAAACAAATTCTGACTCACTGGCCACGTACTCACACAACACTGTCCTATGTTTTACAAACAATAAGTCTGCAAATTTTGAAAACAGAAATTTCCTAACGCCTAGTGCATAAGCCTATGGAAGAACGTGTTTACCCAACTTCATAGAGAACATTTACAGGGAAAAGTTAATTGAACTTTGTTTAGTCACATAACTTTAAAAAAGCAAATCTCACTTGTCCCCCATCCACTAAGAAAAAGGAATTCGGAACATCTAGAGACAACAATTATATTACACTGACATCACAAATATCCTTTAAAATATATTCAACATTACATGAACTTTTCTTACTTACCAGTTTTTTCCAGTTTGTTTTGATTTCTGTAGGCAAGAGTAGATCAGCAACTAAGTCTATGTCTGATGTTGAGGGAAATACACTTTACTTTCTGCCTAGTGTTGGCCAGTGGGAAATGTTACATTCGCTCTCAAACCAAAACATTTAGAGTGTTCTGTGAAATGTTGGCATCTTGCCAGAGGCTTGGCTGTCATGTCCTCCAAATGTCTCATCCTCCTTAGGTCTCTGTGCCTCCGTCTCAGCTGGGTTGGAGAGTGTTTAGGGTGGCAAGCGAGCAAGAACTGACTAAACAGTAAGAAGTGCAAGACTGGGCACAGGGAAGCCACACAACCACCTGTCTCTGCCAGCCCAGTAGAGAAGGAGAGCACTTTCCCAGGCCTGCTTGCTGTGACCTCTTGCTGTGACGTGCTTGTAGGAATAGCATCTGTATTTATTGGGAAATATATTCAAGTTGTGATTCACATGGCTTTAGCTAACTCCTTGAGACTTGTTGAAAACTTCAAAATATTTGCAAGTAAAACAGGCCAGAACATTTCCTATTTGCAGTGCAGAAAAGAAAAGGGGAGGTTCTGCAAGTATTTCTTGACTTGGGAGTCAAAGAAGAGAAGCTGTCTTCTTTGGAATGTGGTGATTTACCCTCTTTACCTTCAGCTTGTTCGGGAAGTGGTCTTACTCCTCATGATGCTTGGTCTGCTCTGTTATCCTGACGCCGAGCCAGCCTTGAGCTTTACCAGAGGAGTGTAAACTTCCTGCAGTTTACCTCTCTGATTGGATCTGTCTTCTTTTGACCTCAATTTCTGATCTATTTACTTCTTTAGCACATTGCTGCTGCTAGGACTCTGTACTCTTACATAGCATTCTGGGTGAATTGTAGTATATCTCGGAGGAAGGGCCTAATCTCCCTACTCTGTTTATTTTGAGCTGGTCTAGTTTTGGGTAGATGTCATCAACTTGACTCATTTTACCATTTTCTCTTTCTCTTATGATAGAAGGCAGTTTCTAGCAATCATAGTTATTGTCATTATCAAACAAAATAAGACACTCAAAATTCTGCCTTGACCGAAGTCTCTTTTATTGGCTACTGCTTTCCACTGGTCACCCATCCTAAAAACAAACTCAGTCACCTGCCAGTATCCGCTAAAATCTGATGACTTTTTCTAGCACCTACGCATTTCCTGTCTGTGATTCCACCAACCCTATTTTCCCTGCTTCCAGTCTATTCCCCACCTGCACTGTTGGCCCCCAGTCACCCAAGAGAAGGACCCCTTTAAGACACAAGTATAGCCATGCCTTTTCTGGTGGATCCGTCTCACCCGTAAGTTTGTGCTGTTTAATCTGGCAGCCCTAGCGCTCTGTGGCCTGACATGTCTAATCGCATGTCACTCGTTATCTTGTAGTTTGTGTTACAGTGACATTGACCTATTTGAACTTTTTATAAGTATCCACAGTTCTTACCTTCTCACTGGTTTACACCATTCTCTCTGCCTGGAATAATTCTCTTCTTTCATTTGGCATGAATGTGAACCTTGTTGCTAACATTTCAGCCGTTCTTGCATTTGAACTATACCCACATAATAGCTCCTCTATTTATATTTGATTTTTTTGATTACCTAAGAGTCACCATAAATATTATCTTCATCCTAACCCTAAGCAGACATATCTCTGAAGTCATAGATTTTGTGTGTTTAATTTTTTAATGTTACGTGACTGTTTGCAAATTTTTCTGAGTTCCATTTATCCTGAATTTTTCTTGTCCTGTGGAAATACTACCAGATATCATTTGGCCTGGTCTTTCTCTGGGAAGCAGTTTCTGATCCCCAACAAGTTTCTGTGTTAGCAGAATATATTGTCAAAATAACTTCATATCTTCATCCTTACAGCCATCAGTTCATCTACTCAACCAGCTAGTATGTACCAGTTACCCTCTGTAAGGTACAGGGGGTCTGAGTTGTGGTCATGAGTGTGTAGTCCGTGTTCCTGAACTGTCTGCCTGTCATCCTTTCCAGCCAGAGCTGGGACATTTGAAGGGACATAAAAAGTGTGTCTTTAGCACCTACTACTTTTATTCAGGGGATTAAGAGAATACAAAATAAAAATGTGTTTGATTTCTGATTTTTTTTCTTTATTCTAAATTTTATTTGCAATAGTTGGTGTGTTTCGGAAAAGAGATTATTAAACAGTGATTAAGACCAGAATAAAAGTTAATATCCCCACTTTTATTTTGAAGGCCTGTGTGATGCATGGTAAAGAAAAACAAACTTCTAAAAATACTCATTTTGATGTAAATGGATAGGGTTTTTTTTTTTGTAGTTCAGTAACTGCTTGAACAATTAAATTGTATGTGTTTAGACCAAAGCTTGTGCTTGGTATTATGTGGGTCAAATTAGTGCGGAATTTTTGGTTTAAATAGTTAGAGGTGAAAAGACCAAGTAGGACATGGGCATGCCAAGGAAAACAAGAAAATGTTTCTAAAAGGAGCTTGTGTATTTCCCTGGTAATAGTATCCCTACTTGTGAAATGAAGGGAAAGCTGAAGGCACCTGAAAGTCAAATCTCTAACTCTTAAGAGTTAACATTTGTGGTAAATTATAAAGAAAAAGCAGTGACAAAATTTACTTGCACAAAACTATGGATTTGGGGAAACTTTACTCCCAGGGAAACCCGGGGACATGATCAGAACCCTGTATGAGGCGATGAATGAACATCAGTGTCAGACTTAAGAGCAAAAGACCAGTTAAAAGTGGAGGGATTTTCCTATAAATAGTTAGCTTATGATGACATACTCCTTTTTACTGTGTTTAAGTTGATCATGTACCCTGTTTCTCACTGTGCCTGAGACCACAAACTATGCTTCAGACCCTCCCCACTCTCCAGGTTGAAGTGGGGATTGAGTTTTGTTTAAGTGTTATAAAGTTCTTTGATATTTAAATACAAGACTAATAAATATTTTGAACTAGTTTATTTGAATTACCAATAAAATAAAAGGCTTCAGAAAAATCATCTGCCCTCCAAGCCTGACAGGTCAGATGACAGCATCTGTAACTGACGGAGGAATATCAGCCAGATTATCCTTTCCCCAGAAGCAGGAGAGAACAGCCATTCCACCACTGAACCGCTTGCTAGCCTGGGCATAATTCAAACCAAGCACTGCCAAGTTTAGAGAGTGGGTGACCATCCACTCCTCCTCCTTGGGAAGATGTGGGAAGCTCCATAAATAAAGGAGTTTGAGCTGTGTTTTAAGGAACACAAGATTTCAACAGGTGGAGATGGAAGAGGAAATAGTGTTGAGGAAATAGTGTGACAAAGGCAGGAGGGGAGAGGGGTGTTTGGAAGTGAGACAGGATTCTAAGCCACATCGCAGAGCACACATTCCTGCTGCATCAGTTGACTGGAAGGCAGGTGGTCCTAGGTCACCCTGCATTGCCATAGTTTCTGGCTGGGTCTTGGGCATGGTGTACTGGACTTGTGCTTACTGTCCAGGTCTACCCTGCCTCGTTAGACTCCAGCCCCACAACAATGGAATGTCATCCAGTACAAGAAAGTGATTGTTTTTTGTATCAGTGGGACCTCCTTTTGCTGCCTTTCTTTTTCTAGCCTCCAAAATTTGGACGTCTTTTTAATTTATTTTTATTGGTAACTCAAACAAGTCAAGATTTTTTTAAAAATCAAAGTCTTATGTTACTATGAATCAAAAATGTTAAAGAATTTTATAATGAAGACTAGCAATCAGTGCCCTTTTCTATACCCCCAGGGGACACTTCTTTCATATTTTAGATATTTTTGTAAGTGTAAATACCTATGTTCTATGTTCTGTTATCACTTCAATATTATGTGAGCCAAGCCTCATTTAATCCAGTCCTTAGTTAACATGTGTAAGTATAAGCCTAAAAGTGATTTTGCCAACAGCTGTGTTTAGTGAAAAATAAAAAGCCCAGATGCATGTTTATCTTTAGAACTTGTGCAGGAGAGATGCTTCTTAGTTTTGTTGCTCAACAGGCAGAGGAAATGTGTGTTGACAAATCCATTTTGTTAAAAACTTTTTGTTGTATTTAACTGGAGCCATAGCTTATCAATTGTGGGAATTTTGTTTATAGCAGCTTGCGATTATTACTCTTGTGGAAAAGTCACATACATGGTAATAAACATATCCAAACTGTTGTTTCACATTTCCTACTTGAAACTTAGCTGCTACTTAAAGCCTAAATCAAGTTCTGATACTTAGTCTTGCTGTTCGCTTTTGTAGTTTTCCCAGAACCTTTGTATTATACTTGATAAGCAAGATTCTTTATTTGATTCATTTTTAAATATGGACAATCACTTAGAAAAGCTTCTGATTAAAATAGCAGACTGGGATTGACCTGTGGAGTTGATGAGACTGTTAAGAGCACAGATTTATGTCAAAATAGACAACCCAGGAAGAGACCTGGTAACCAGATTACCAATGGCCGTGGGGAGGAGGATGAGACTTTTTTGTTGATAAAGCATCTAGTGGGGCGGGAGTTTCTACATTTTGGTGGTACCCTGAAGTGTGGCATAGTGTGATTTAAATGTCATCCCTAATTTTTTTCATAACTCAGAAGAAAAGGTAGGCATGTAGAGAATGAGCACCCAGGGTGGAAGCTCCATGGGGCATCAGCAAAAGGCCACACATCTGCCAGCATGGAGGGCGCAGGTGCAAATGCCTGCAGCAGTGGCCAAGCCCCTCTGTGGCCTTGCCTTTGCAGATGCGTGGCTGGCCTTCCCTGCAGCCCTCCAGTCCTTTCTGAGGAATGCCAAGTAAATGTAACACTGACCCCTGAGAAGCAGCTTTTGGCTACCTTTATCTAAAGCGTCATCTAGGATATTAAAAAGTCATAATAAACCTGTGTACTCTATCCTGAAGATGGCATGAAAGTTAATCTATTATTATTTGGTTTAGTCCTTTATAAAGTTTATAGAGTTCAAATTTTATCAGCCATGGAACCCTGGGATAGTTATATAGTCTCTAATTCTGTTTCCTCATCCATAAAATGGGTGTAGAGTCACCTTCCCCAGTGAAGATTTTGGAAAGGTAAAATGAATTTGTGTATATTTTCTCACCCTAATGTCTTGTTCAAGTAGGTAATTAGTAAATGGTAGTGGTTCTTACTAATATGACTATAGGCTGATTGTTGAATTGTAATTTTTTGAAATATATCATCTTTGACTATATTGTAGATATAGATATAATGATAAATTTACAGTTTTAATGTTTAAAATTTGGAAAAATCAAATTTGAATAGATCTTTGATTCAGTAGCCATAATTATGGGAAATCTTCCTCAAACGACATAGTTGTACATAACCCTGGGGAAAAGTATTTCCAAATGATAAGCAGAGTATGAGGAGGAAATCAGCAGACTGTGGTGGCCCAGCAAACTCACAACATTACTGACCAGGTACAGCTGGCAGGGTGCCTGTAAGGCCCACTCTGTAGCCTGGATGCCCTGTGAAAGCTGGATACTCCTTTCCAAGCTCTTAACCCATCCTGTCTCCACAGGATATATGAATGTGCATACTCCTTTTTTCAGCACTTATGTCAGGCTTTTAGGGTTCTGGTACTCTTTATTAATGTAGATTAAGAATATGTGGTCCAAAAGGATCTCGCCATGCCAGAAATCACAACAGACGGCTGCCCTACGGGAGAGTCTGGAATTTTAGGGTCCAGGAGACTCCAAATTGTAGTAAAGGCCGGGAACAAAAAGGTTCATGTTGACAAGGGGTAATGACGTAGTTGAAAATTAAATGGGGGCCAAAAGGCTCCCGGTGGGCGGAGTCTACGAGAAAGTCCCCATGAGAAGATGTGCCAAAAGGCCGGTAAAAGAAGGGGGGTGGCGGAGAGATGAGAATGGTAGACTGAGAGAACAGGCCCATGCATCCTGGCCAGGGGAAACCCCCTCAAGAGTGAGCTGGAGTTGGAGGGGTACCCGCATCAAGGTGGCCTGGAAATCTGGTACCTGGAGATGACCGGGGATTTGGAAAGCTGATGTGCATCAGCAATTTAAAGAAGTTTGAAGCACCTTAGAGAAGCAGAGCAGCGCGGAACATTGGAGAGAGAAGGAAAGAGAAGATGCCAGAGAAAGACTGGACTTTGTGAAAGTGCCTGAGGTTTGGAGGGGCAAAGGGCACCATCTTGGACATGTCTTTGGGACTTTTGGACTAAATGGTGACTGGGGTAAGATAACCAGCCACTTGTGGCTTTGAAAACTTTTCATCTTCCTGGTTAATTTCCCTTGTTAATGAAACCCTGTTGTTAAACTGCATTTTGAGTGGCAGCTGCTCACATGGGTGATGCGGAACTGTGATTTATTGGTTAGTGCCTTTAGTCCGCTTTCAACCTGATATCAATATGAGCAAAAAATTTGTAAATAATGTATTAGTTCAGCTGTCTATCTAATTGTGTTTTGTTTGCGTTTTGTAATAACAAGTTGTTGTTTTTTTCTTCCTTAATTGACCTTAGGGGGGAAATGTTTGAATTTGCAAAGTGATTTTTTTCCATTTGCCAGACTAAATATCACTCTCAGTTCCACATAAGAAGTATGTGCTGTTTGCTGGGAGTTAGGATGCTAATCCCTTTAGAGGAGGCACTTAGTTTCAAAAAACAAAGCCAAAGGCAGCACAGGATATGTGCTTTGAGAATGTAAGAAATGTTATGATTTGAAAAAGAGAAATGCTTATGAGGACTGTAGACACTTTTGACCTGATCTGTTGTTTCTCTGTGTCCCTCAGAGGGTAGATCCTTGTGCCCCTTACTCCACACACCCCATAGAGCTGATGCAAAACAAAGCCAAAGGCCCTAAAGGAAAAGCTGATTATCAGTTTATACAATATGGAATAAGAAACATTCATAGTAAAGGTTATCTAAAGTACTAACAGGGCAGTATAACCTCCAAAAGGGAGGACTGGCTGGCGTGCAGGACCTCCCACAGCTGCTGGCTCAGGCCAATACCCATGCTCCTCAGACCCCACGCTGTACTGCATAAAGGGGTGTGGGAGCATGACCTGTTAGTGGGTAACATGAGGACAGGGCACCCCTCTTTATGATAAGGAATCACACCATTACTGTCCTGGTGGGTG
The DNA here is from genome assembly GCA_004024945.1 of Uropsilus gracilis. Classification (NCBI taxonomy): domain Eukaryota; kingdom Metazoa; phylum Chordata; class Mammalia; order Eulipotyphla; family Talpidae; genus Uropsilus; species Uropsilus gracilis. The sequence continues at coordinate 34,285 of PVHY01013041.1, read as the reverse complement.
GGGTTTGAAAGACCTGTGGGAAGAAACAGGAAGCACGAAAAGAGCACGCAAAAAGAGAGGGAAATGCAAAAAAGGCGAGAGAAGGGCACCCCTCTTTATGATAAGGAACCACACCATTACTGTCCTGGTGGGTGGGGTTTGAAAGACCTGTGGGAAGAAACAGGAAGCACGAAAAGAGCACGCAAAAAGAGAGGGAAATGCAAAAAAGGCGAGAGAGGCTGGAAGTGGCCCAGGGTGTGGGACAGCAGAATAGGGTGCAGTTAAAGAGCAGCCATAGTGTCCAGGGGTGGTGGCAGTGTCCCAGGACCAGGGAGCGATTGGTGATGGTAAGGAGCCTTGGTGGGAGAATGGCCTGCACAAGAGCCTCGATGTGGAGTCTGACTCCTAAGATGGTGACTCGAGTTGCCTGGGGCAGGCCCTGGGAGTGTGGTGAGGAGCAGTGGTGCTGGAGAGGCAGCTTGGAAAAGAGAGTAAGTTTGTCTTGCTGGAGAACTGGAGAGCTGGTGTCTGGAGAAAGTCGGGGATTTGGAAAGCTGGTTCTGCAGAAAAGTTTGAAGATCCTTGGAGAAGCTGAGGAGCTCTGAATGCTGGAGAGAGAAGAAACAAGAAGCTGGAAAGAAAAGACTTTGCCAAGGTGCCTGCCTCAGTTTTGGAGGGTACCGTCTTGGACATGTGTCTTTGAGACCTTTGGGACTGAACGGTATTGGGGTCACATAACTGACCACTTATGGCATTAAGGATTTGTTTTATATGTTATCCTTGTTAATAAAACCTTGGGGTTTTTTTGTTTGTTGTTTTTTGAGAGACTAGGTCTCGCTTTTGTTGCCCAGGGAACCACAGGCTCATGTTCCCTGGCGTACCATGGTCTCAAGCAATCCTCAGCCTTAGCTTCTCAGGTAATCTCAGGTAACTAGGATTATAGGCATGCACCAACACACCCAGCTATTATTTTTTTGAGACTAGGTCTCGGTATGTTGTCCCAGGCAGGTCTTGAACCTGTGGACTCAAGTGATTCCTAGCCCCAGCCTTGCTTCTGTAGGCTGCGATTAAAGGCATGCACCACCATCACCATGCCAGGCCTAAACCTTGTTCTTTAAATTGTGTTGTGATTCGCAATTGCCCTGCGGGGTGGGAGGAACCTGGGCAGCAGAAGCCACATTTTGAAAGTGTCGCTTATTTTTCTTTGACTTGTTGGTTGGAGACTTTTGTCCTCTTCTCATACAATGTCAAACCTACAATCAGACCATCACAGGGAAGGTTAGGACATAGAGCCTGGACTAGTGGCTTGCGCCAGAGACCGGTAAAACAGAACAACTGTAGCCTGAATCTGATCAGATCACCTGAACTACCTTATAGGAAAGCTACTGAAGTTTGCGCTGAGGTACTCAAAACACCCGCCCTCCCTTATCCTAGGCAGAGACAGCTAAAACACTTACCACCTCCCAGCAGGAAACACTTTATAATAGGAAATTCAAATTCCTCCGTCTAGTGGAGGAGATCCTTGGATGCCTGTTGCCCAGTCCTTTTAAATCTAGCACCCCTCCACTGGTACTAAACCCTTGATTACTCCAAGAGCAACAAAGATCATCACTGAAAATACATCCTTACTAAAACTCATACAAAATTGGAAACAAGGAGACAGATGAACACAGCACAAGTGCTAGAACATAAAATATTCTGAGAAGAAACCTGACTCAGTAGAGAAATGGAGCATATCAAAAGTGAAAAAGGCCAAGGCAATAGTCCAGGCAATTCTGACAAGGATACAAAACAGCAGAATAAAGATGATGAGAATTCTAGGCAGCTGCAGTTAGAAATAATGGACATAAAATGCATTTTGCCTGATTTTTAAAAACAACTGAAGCCTGAATAACAGACACACATAAGCAATGGAGACATTACCTTACTGAACAGCACAATATTGGAGTACACAAGACCAAAACAAAGTAGAGATGAAGGAATAAACAAAATAGCAATAATACAAGAGTTCCCTGAGAAAACTTGAAGTAACATCCATATCATGGGGATCCCAGAAGAACAAGGAAGGCTTACTTTGGGAGATGAACCAAAAGTTGTGTTCTAAGAGGCCTACAGAGTTCCAAACAAAGCAAGACTTGGTAGATATATACCAAGTGATAAAGCTCTTGATAACCAAGGTTAAGGAGAGAATATTAAAAATACCAAGAGAAAAAAGGATAATCTATGTGAGAATGGCAATCAGACTGTCAGTGCATTTTTCAGTGGAAGTACTACAAGCTCAAATGGACTGGAAAGATATCAAAGTACCTGTAGTGTAACTATCCCAGACTGGGCAGGTAGACAGAAAAGACAATCTTGGAGACCTCATAGATCTGCTAGGCAGCATTCTATAGGAATCATTCTATAGCTGGTACATGGACGCTTCCTAATTCTCTTGAAGGGATGAATGAATCAAAAAGATACAGTACATGGAGTACCATGTAGACATAGCCATGGGAATGGGATGAAAAGCAGCTGTTTTCAACATGATGGAAAGACTTTAAGACTAATGATATGCAGAAAAGCAAGTTAGAATGATAAAAACCAGTATTGAACATTCATCTCACAGACAGCCCACCAATGTAAAGCACCTTGTAAAACTATGGATAGCAATTCTTTTGAGGGTGGGCAGGGACCAGGGTGCATCAGGGTTTGTGGTGGGGGGAAAGATGTTTTCTCAAGAACTGGTTTATAAAAATGGTTTATAAATGATCTTGTCTGGAGTGCATTTTTATGTTGTTTTCTTTGTAGCTTATTTGACAATTTCAGTTTAATCCTTTTACTGTGTGCCAATTGGCATGTTGTAATTAGTCTAAATATTTATAAGATCTTGCTGCTGCATATTTTTCTTTTAGACAGTCGAGACTTCTCTGGCCGTCACTGTCATCTGTGGATGAGCAGGGCAATGTGTCTGTGATTGGTTAAGTGTATGGTTGCTGGAGTAGGTTGCCTTTTGGAATCTATTCAGTCAGATACTTGCTATGTGTCATTGGACCCATTGCTTAACATCTCTGTGCCTCAACAGTCTGAGCCTCTATATGAAATGATCTATATGAAAGTAATGATACCTACTTCAAAATATAGCTGTGTTTGCCTGGCACATGGGAGAATAGAAGAAATGCTGAATTCTAATATAATCTTATTTCCTTGATGAAAAACTGAAAGAAATTTTATCTTACTATCTTTAAGAGGCAATTTCTAAAAGGTTTGCCTGAAGCAAACTTGTTTTTGAAATGCAGCTTAATCTAGCATATAAGGATCTCATTTATCATTGTTTTCCGGTAGCCAATGTTCAGAATGCCTCTAAGTATGATCTGGACGTTTAGTATAGATAAGGTTCAAATACAGTTTAACTCTTTCCCCCCAGGATTGCAACATTTGTGGTGATGATTAGTATTTGCTGTTTCCTTTCCCATCTTTGCTCTCTGCATGTTGAAAACATAAGACTCCGTTTGCTTTGGTCTCAACTTCTAACTTTTCTGGCATGAAATTATATTTTATGTTGTTAGTGCAGTGAATTTGCAGACCCAGTATTAGTTCCACTATAATCCCTGAGTCTTTGTGTTCTGCTGCTCTTCATAACCCTACTATTTGGATTCTGTTATTCCAAGGTATGGAATTAGAACTTCTTATCCTACTTAAGGACATCTTTGATGAATCAGAAAGGCACAAGAGACCATCCTCTGCCACTCAGAGGCATAATCTAACACTCCACACTCCCACAATTACTGTTTCTAATATAATCTCACTGATTGTTTAAATTCTGTTTGTCCAGCTATTCCTGACATAGAATTTTTAGTATGTCCCACCCACATATAAACCAGATGAAAAAGGTCTTCATGAAGGAAGAAAAAAGGGATTAAGAAAGTGCAGTCTGGGCTTGCCCCTGCCTTAAGTACCAGCAGGAGAATGAGAATCTTCACTTTGCTGCTTGCTGAGTGACTGCTAAATTTCCACAGTTTTGTGATAAATCCCAAGGAACTTTTTTAAACCCTACCTTGTTCACTGCAGATCTAGCACCTGAGACTGATGTGTGTGGGAACTTTGAGTGTTTTATGGGGCAGATCTCTGTTCCTGCAAGATAGAGAAGTTTTGGGCTGGAATTTTGTACCACATGTGACTGTGCTGTTCTTCCTCCAGTGTCACCTTTGCTGCCTGTGAAATGTTATCTTAGTGTCATCTCCCTGATGGAATTACTATCTAATTTAGGTAAAGCAGTGCACATTGAATGCTAATAAATAATGGTATTATTTTATTGATTTCTCCCAAGTTTATTGCATTGTGCTTGAAAGACCTATTTTAGAGATATGCTGTAGTATTTCATTCTTGGAGCATCCAAATACGTGACTCACTTGAATTGTCATTTAGAGGTTGTGCATATAGGATGGAGACACTCCATAGATAGCTTCTAATTCAAAACCAATGGATTAATCTTTAGAAGTGTAAATGGAGGTAATAAGTAATCAGGAGAATTTTTTGATTGGATATGGCTCCTTGCCCACTGGAAGTTAAATATTAGAACATGCAAAATAGCATAGCTGAGATGATGTGAGGCTCTTTCTGTGTCAGCTGTCTTTGCAGACTGCAGTATTTAAGATTGGTAAAGTCTCTGAGATCTGGACTGCCCAGTAACTTTGCACTGATAATATATTTGAGCACCTATTCTGTGGCTCCCCTTGTGTGACATAGTTGGTCAAGCAGTTGTGTTTGTACTCTTTGGCATTTCTGAAAGGTCCTGAGTATGGAGGGATCCATGGGGTCATCCTGTTACCCAGCCTGCCGAGTACATGTGGTGGGCTCAAAAGCAGTGGAACTCATTTTTCTTACTGAAATCTTAATCAGATCCCTCATAGATAAAGTAGATGAATGTGTAAATTTGAATGCAGTTGTGAAGACAGCAGTTAGCTCTTCTGCTTAATTTCTACCTTCTTGTCCTTAAGATAGGTCTGTGGGTAAGAATACACCTTGAAAACCTTTTCTAGAAGAGCAGTGTTCTAGTGTAAGCCTACCTCACAATTTGAAACTGGCATTTGATCATGCTTTCCTATTTTATACACAGATTGCGTGGTGCGTGTATGTCTATTTGTCTGTTTTATTGAAACAGTTAAAAATTTTTGATGAAGATATTTATTTTCCTGACTGATAAATCTACAGATATGCTAAATACATACATGCATTTATTATCAGTAGTAAATCTCTTTACCCAAATTAAACCCTTAGTAAGAGCAGTGGCAGAGATTAGGTACACTTTAAGGAAGGAACATTAATACCTGGTATAAAATGGAATGAAACCTTAATGTGGGGAAGTATGGGGTAGTTCTCCTTGTCTAACCTTTTCTGCCTGCCCGTGCTTAGTCAGTATGCTGTGGTTGCTGCCACAGCCCCTTTGAGGCTAGTGCTCCACCTCATTGCTGGGAACAGCATTTCTGTTTCTGTCAGAGGTGTGTTTTCCCTTTTAGCTTTTTTTTTTTTTTTTTTTTTTTAAGCAGAAGTTTCTCCTGATGAATAAATAAAAGGAAGGGCGTCACTGATTTAGAAGGGTCTCTTCCCTTTTTGGGGACATAATGGGACTGCTGGGAATAGGCTCTGTGGTCTTGAGAATTAGAGGTGGCGGTTCAAGCCCAGGGCAGTCTGCTTCAGAGGAGTGTTGACAGATTCATTGCATTTTTGTCTGTGTCTGTGACTTAACTCCAAGTCGCTGGGTCTCTGGTGTCACTGCTGTGTGGCCGTGCACATGGGTGCCCTTGACTTTGCTGGCATCTGTCTTTCCCTTTCAGGTCTTCATTTCTCCCTAGTGAACAGGGTATATGGAAGACTTTCTGACTTTAACACATACAGGCCTGTTTCTCTTTACTTAGCAGGATGCAAGCCATTCCTTAGCACTTGCCTTTAACTTGAAGTAGATACACTTATCTGCCTGCTTCTTTCTCTAGGAAGCAGGCTACACACACACTGTTCATTAGCATTTTCACTCTACCTGCCTACTATTGGTATGCAAAAATCAGCTTCCAGCTTCTCTCTGCTTTCTTTCCCTCTTTCAGACCTAAAAAGAAAAACTTAGAAACACAGTTTAAACTCTTGTGGGTTCTTTCCACCATCCTCAGCCTTCTCAACCAAAATACCAAACCAATGCAAGACTATCAGTACAGACTAATTTATTTCTAACAAAGTGATTTCCTGATTTTCCTAATAACTACAAAAGAAACATGTAAGGAAAACTCTGATTACTTTAACATTGTCCAAAACCTTTCTCAGCATTGTCCAAAGTCCTTTCCCCAGATTGCCCAAAAATCCTCAGTCTCTCAGTCCTGATCATCTCACCAATGTCAGCCAGTCAGAGTTCAGTCCGTGTGTTTGAAGACATCTTTCTTTAGGCATGCTCCTTTGGCATGCCCTAGCTCCTCCAAGCCATCCTCTTCTTGTCTTCCAAGTAAAAACTTAATGGTACTGGACCCACCCAGCAAAGTTCACTTTCTTTTCAGGCCTGACTTTTGCACGGCCTCTTCAGACACAAGTTAAACTCAGCAAAACAAACTCCAATATGGAGTTCAAATCTGCAAACTCCTTAGTACACACGCTGCCAGCCTGGGCCAGCCAAAGGCTGCAGCCCCCCAGGCCTTGGCCACATGGCTCACATCTTTACTCTACAAAATGGCCGATTCCCATCTCTCCTCCATTGAATCTCTCTCTCTATCCCATCTCCATATTGAAATGTCTCTCTTTGTTTCCATACCCTTTATATATCCTGATTTCCTGCCTTCTAGGAACCACACCTGGACCATTTCACTTTTTCCTCCTGCATCTCCCTGAAAGGAAATTCCAACTAAGGTCATTCTCACATTTTAGCATACCTGCCCTTGAAATCTTCAATCTTAAACAGGAGACAATGGGGGAGGGGGGTAGCACACCCTATCACTAATGCTTCATACTTGCGGGTGTACCTGGAGTTCTTAAAGGCTATCTGGTTTCTGTTAAATTAGATTTCCATGCATGCCCTCAATTTCCAAGACATTCAGAATCCTTTTTAAAATGAGGACAGAATTGAGCAATGTCAGAATGTAAACAAATCTGTGAAATATTGAAAACTTTTAAGTAAATGATCCAGAAATCCCAGAAATAAGAGCGTGGTACCAAGTAACAATAACTTTCAAATGGGAGTCTCATTTTTGAGTGAATGAATGTCCCATTAAGCACAGGTTACCTAGACTCTATACATTATTAAAATATTTGCAGGATTATATATAGTACAGTTCTGGGGGATGCATTTCTTACTTCACATTAGCTTAGCTATATAAAATGGTGGGGGTACTGTGTGGCTTCTTTTTAAATTAGAAGTTGTTTCACATCAACAGGTCAGTTATTTCAACACTGGGGAGCTTTTCTAATTGAATCTTGTCTGGGCAACTCATTCCATAGCACAATTCGGCCATATTCATTTCCTATAGTCTTTAAATGAAAAGTTTATTTTGACTGTTAATGGAGTCATTAACTAGATATTCCATGGAGTAAGCTTACAACAGTATTCGTAATTTGTTTCTTTTATTCTTTTTTGGTCTTGGGGTATAAAGGATTGTACTTTTAAAAAGGGGTAAAAAGAATGGAATACTATTAACAAAGGTGATAATTGAATTACATGATGAGAAAAGAAATTCAGATACATAATCAAATTCAAGTTGTTAAGTGTGAAATTGCCTTTCTTTTCTCTTTAAACAGAAAACAATACCAGTTAATATGGTACTTCTCTATATTTCACCCTACCTCCCAGACATGAAACCTTATTTTCTGTTTAAAAATAAACAATTCCAGACTTTTATGATACTTTCACTTCAATTTCATCATAAATTTTAAGCAACTGTTGTTGGTAGCTTCCATGAAATGCTAGCTTGTGAATGTGTGTAGTCATTGAAAATATGGATACATCAAACTATAATTAAGTACCTGGCTTCTTGTTAAGCTGTACATAGTTTTCCCTTTGCCATTTCTTACAGTATAGTTCAGTTACGCACTAAGGCAGAATAACAAGAAATGAATCTTGGAAGACACTAAGTTTTTTTTTGACTCAGTACTGTTAAAAAAACAGCTGTCATAACATCTCTCTTCAGAATAATCTCTTCAGTTTTTGTTATGCAGCTTGTTTTATCAACTGCATCACTTAATACTTATAAAATACTCTGTCATTCTAGTTAATTTTATTAATTTCTTTAAACCCAGTAAAATGAGAAAGAGTATTTATTTTGTATTCTCAATCTTGTAAATTTTTGGTGTAAAACTCAAATAGCTTGAATATTTAATTGTAAGATACTTAATCTGTATAGTGGAAATAATTTTCTATATTGAGCTGACATGTTTTTAATGAGAAATACTAGAAAGCATTTTTTTTCTGAAGTAACATTGGTTTACAATGTTGTATATGATATGGGAGTATAGGTTTACACTTCTGAAGATACTATGTATCTTATTCATATTGTACATATGAATTCATATATCTATATGTATCAACCTTTTTTAAACCATCTAAATCCTATAAAATAATATATATGGTTTAGTCTATAGAAAATATGCCTTCTGAAAGTCATCTATTTAACATTTAGTACTTTTTCCTTTATTATTATTATATATCTATTACTACTTTTAGAGTTAGTTTTTAACAGAACTGCCATAAATCACTGACTTTTTAATGGAGTTTAATTTGTGGAAGAGTATTCAGTCTACACTAATAACATGGTTATTGTTCTGATATATAATCAAAGAAGAAAATATTGTGAGCAAACTGTTCTCTGTTTTCTCTGATGGGCTAATTTCCTATTTGTACAGAAATAGAAACTTTAGATTATCCCTCTTCTATTCAAAGGCTTATTCTAAAGTGTAGGGGTCATCATTATCTATTCTAAATAATATTTCCAGGTTGTTCCATTGGGTCACATTCATGATCTCATTCCTATTAGTGGGTTTTTTTTAATCCAGGATGTTATCAAGACTTGCATTTCTTCTGACCCATGGGGTTTTTGTGAGTCAGTAATACTTTCAAGGTACTTGCTCTCTATAGACACCTATGACTAGATGGAATGGAGGATATATGGAAATAATCTAAGACAGATCATAGACATTAATGTGTAGACTGAAGCCACAAAGAATATCCTTGTAGACTTGGATAGGCAGCACTTTCTTAAGATACAAATCTACTGAATACAAAATAAAATATTAACATATTGCACCTAAAATTAAGAACTTTAATTTTATCAGATGCTAAAAGAAAATGAAAGCATTTCCCAGATTGTGAAGAACTATTTATAATACTCATCTCTGGTCAATTACTCAGACTATTCAAGGGACTTATTATTACTCTGCAATAAATAGACATCTAACTCAGTTTTTAAAAATAGTAAAAAGTATTTCAGTAATCAATTTGATAAAAGATGTTTCACCAGTAAATACATGAAAGATAATCAACATCTTAAGTCAACAGGTAAATGCAAATTAGAATGTTAATGAGATACTCACACTTATCATAAAGGCAACAAAACAAAACAAGTAAAGCCAAATAAAACAAAACCTGACAATGTTGTGGACAAGAAAATGAAACAACTGAAGCTTTCACGTAGTTTTGATTGACATGTTTGTGCTTTGGAAACGCATTAGGTCAAACATATAACTTCATTATGAAGTAGTATTTTCATTCTGTGGTGCTTATGAAAGAGAAATGAAAGCAGAAAGACATACTGGAATGGTCATAGCAACTTAATTCATGGTAGCCAGAAATCAAGAGTGACCTAAATGTTCATCAAGAAATTAAAATGAGTAAACACTTCATGGTGTCCTTATTAGGATAGTAGGAGACTCAGAAGGGGTATGTACTATGTGATTCCATGTAAAGATGCTATTCTGGAGGTAACGCTTGCCTGGTGACAAAAGTCAGGGATGCGGGCATCTCGAAAGTTACACCAGAGAATTTCCATGATGGGCAGTAGTGTATTGGGGTCATGATTGCTTGGTGCCAAACATTGAATTCACATAAAAAATTTTCATTTATGTGTAGTTTGTACCCCTACCTAAATTAATTTGGAGGAACTGTCAAGGATGTAAACTTATCCTTGGAATAGAAATGTTGCACAGGCAACAGGTATTTTGAACTATGATGTATTTTGAACTATGATGTGGGCTGTTGGGATGATGGTATAGTGTGCCCCACAGGAGCACTCAGAAACACGTGGATGAAAAAGAGACAAGTTTTTGGATACTAGATGGTTTTGTGTTTTGAAGATGGAAATTGATATTGTCAGAGATTGGAGATTGGAGGAAAATATTCCAGATAGAGTGAACATGTCAAGTTAAAGGGGTAAGATAAGAATCAAATAAGACATGCTTTTGCAAGTAAGCATACTAAATGAAATTGTTTTCTATCACTCTTTCAAGATTGGTCTCATTTTGTCTTCTTTGACGTCCTGATGCTCGAGGATGGAGTGCTCTCTGTTTTCTCTGAGTTCCTCTGTCACTGAACGGTGTAGCTTTGTTTTTCCCAGATTGAGTCTTAAGAGTTAAATGTGTATCTTCTCAGAAAGTATTTCTTGGGGAAAAATAACCTTTTCTCCACTGCCCCAAGTAAACTGCTGAATCTGCAACTGAATACTGGAAAAGGTTCTCTGGGTAGAGCAGAAGAGGACAGTGTTGTTGGAATGAAGATTTGTTATAATAAGTTTATAATATATGCTTGATAGTAAGTCATTAATGAGTCCAGAAATAGGGTGAAAATAACTGTGTTCCTGTAAGACTGAAAATCAATTTTTTTCCAAGTAAATATACCTAAGTATATGATCACCTTTGAACCAAGCCTTTGCTGACCTTTTTCTCTTTTCTTTGAAATCTAAACTACAATACTGCTGTAAAAATAACTGAATAGAGGCCCCCATCCTTCTCTGTTTTCCTATTTGAAAGATGAAGAGTCTAAATATGGTATCCATGGTCTTTGATGCTTTTTAGAAACAACAGATGGGAAATTTAAATGCAGAATAAAAAGCCACCAATTTAATTTGGGCCCAAAACAAAAATTTCAAAGGAATTGAAAATTAATTAGATCCAAAAGCACATGACTAATATTTCCCTTTGCCTTTGAAAGAACAGGTGGATTGAGAAGCTTGTGTTTGCTGTGAATTATTAATATAGCCATGTTATTACTATAAAAATAAGATTAGTAAATTACCAGCAAGGTTTGTTCTTTCCTAGGATGCTAGATAAGAAAAGTCTTTGCAGAGGACCCAGAAGATGTAGCAAGGAGAATGTGAAAGACCTGGTGGAAGAGATCTTGATCCCACACTGCTATTGAGGAAACTGGAAATCTAGAGTGGATTGTATGTGATTTGTTGGTGGCTCCTGTTCCTGTAGATTAGGATACCTGTGTTGAAATTGGGTTCTCTAGCTGTGCTCCCAGACCCATAGAAAGCAGTGTACCCTGACGTTTAGGGAGGCTCCGAGTTCAGTGCCAGATTGTCAGGGCGGACAGAAATCACAAGCAGCAGAAGGGATGAGTGGGTCCTGTCCACAGTCCCCTGTGTGACTTGTGCTGAGAGAGAGGGGGATGCATTTGCAGTTCTTTGTAGGCAGCAGAAGTGAGAGCTGGCTGCTTTACCGAGTGGAGTTGAAAATCGAATGTGCAACAAGGTCAGCTAGAGAGTTAAAACCACAGATCTTGGGGCTCCACTCCCCATTTTTTCACTCTGTAACTCTTGTCTAACAACAGTTCATTGGGGATGTTGATGCACCTTCTCTGAGTGGGCTGAGAAGTGCTCTTCTACCTAACTAGCTGTAGCGCTCTAACACTGATGCTGTCATTCTCAGGTGAGAGAAATGTTTGTTCTTGGCCATCCTGTGCTACTGGGCAGTCTTTTGCAGGTGAGAATACTCAAGAGGGAGATGGAAACATAAGCGTGTTGATGTGAACATGGGTCTCTTTGGACTGGTATCCTCAGTATTTCATTGCTGCTAGAGCTGTGAGGCTGAGCCAGCTACCCTAGAGCCAGCCTTGCCCTCAAGGAAACAACTGAAAGCAAAGGCAGGAAACCTGACATCTGGTTTCTTACCACTGAGAAACAGGTTTTGAGAATACCTAAATTCACTTGAGATGATTTTATAAAGTGGACGTTGTTTTGCGGAGCTGTTTTCTTTACTTAGCAGTGACTTCAGAAATAGGTCTGTTGGGAAATAGCTTAAATTTGTTTTCTTCCCTCCCTGCCTCCCTCTCTCCCATCCTTCCTGACTACAAAAAACATGGAGATTTTGCTTTTAAGACACACACTAATTTGCTTTCTCATTAACTGACTTAAAGAACTTGTAATTGTATTTTTAAGCAAATGTGAATGTGTGATTGTCCTTTCAGTCAGTAGTTTTCAAGGTGTGCATCCCTAGACAAGAAGTGTCAACGTCATCTGGGAGTTTTTAAAAACGAAAATCCCTAAGCCCAGCCTCACTTCTGAATCAGAAATTTTAATTTAAGGGGATAGGTTAACATCTTCTCTGTTTTGGTCTACAAAGATAGTGTGATGTATGAATTATGTTTGACAGTGCAGTGGCCTTATAAATAACTGCATAAACATCTATCTTGAATAAATGTCTTTATGATAACAGTGAAAACAGTAATTACAGCACACATCTGCTGAACACTTCCTTTTGCACTACTAAAGACGTGACAAATGTTATGTGACTTGGTCTCCCAGCAGTCTTATGCTAATGTCATCACAGATGTGCAGGAAGGGATTGAGCTAAGCAGCCCAGCTGCATCAGGGCTGGGAATTTAACCTTGCTCCCTTCTGTACCCACCAGCTGTGATAATGTGTTTTGTTCCCCCTGCAGTTCTCTGCTTTTTCTGCTCCTGCCTCCCAGTTGTGTTGTATCTAAAAGATGCCAGGATTAGTTATTACCTTTTTTTTACTGTCCTTCTCTTACTCAGCATATATGGGTAACTGTAAACAGCTCTCAGAGCCAGACAGTCACAGGTGCTAGTCTATAAATATTGGATGGAAAGTGACAGTGGTTGAAAGTGATTGAAGGAAACAATAGCTGGTAGGGAGGAACATGGGGGAGTGGGTGTGACTGTGGCTTGGGCAGGGTTAATGGAAGCTCTCTGAATGGAATGCAGATGCCTTCCCTGTGCTCAGGAGACCTGAATGGCAGAGTTATACCCTGGATATCTTCGTCCTGAAAGCAAAACAGGCACCATAACCAACTCAGCCTGTGGTAGTTCCTTCCCACATTGCCCACTTCCCCATACTGGTCTTCACAGTTTGATACTCTTGGTTGCCCCTCATTGCTACCTGTGAACTATAGCAGATACAACTATTTTTATTTTCCATCTAATAGTGTCTAATAGTATATTGTCTATATGTGTGCATATTTACATGTGTATATTTGTAAATTTCATTGAAATGTTAGTATGTTTGCGAACCATAAAGTGTGTTGTTTTGAATTTTATAGTGGGTATATTATGTGTTCTTTCTTTAACTTATCAGTGATAACTTGGTTCTTAGTGTTTTCCAATTTGTGTTTTAAGAAAATGAATATATAAATTGAAATGTGGTCTTTCTTTAACCAGTGTTGTCTTTGCTTTCTCTATAAATCTTATTGCTGTTTAAAAAAGAGAGACTAGGCTAGATAAATTACCTGATGTTGGTTGAATATGCTGACATTGTAGATCTGTACTACTTCTCTTTGTGTAATTTAATTTTTTTCTTAAGGATAGAGACTTTCTTGCAACTAATGATTTGTTTCTAAAAGCACATACATGCATATCTTATTAAAAGTTTGTAGGGTGAACATCTGAAAACAACAAGATTAAAGCTTTTTTCATAAGTACATGTACTAATAGATTTGACTATATATATAAAATGTACATTTGACTGTATATAATCACAATTATTTTATAAGCAGTTTTGTTACACATTTTTAAGCTTTAACCCTGGGTGAGTATTTTTAAGCTCTTACTTAATATCTCTTTATCACAGAAACATTTCAATAGCCACAATTAGAAATTCTAAATAATTATCTGATATAATTTCAGTTTGGATCTCCAAATCAGAGTAAGCAACTGCCATACTATTGAGTGTAATTTTCAAGCAGAAAATAATTAACTGAGAATAGGGACAGTCCAGTGTCCCTCAGTGTCGCTGCTGCCCACCTGGCTATGGCCTGATTCATTCTTATTACTACCACAGATCTTTCACAGAAAGCATTTTCCTTACCTGGCTCCATCTCATGTGTGAGTCAGATCCTACTTAGTTCAGACTGTGGCTCCATGTGGGCTCCAAGTCAGGACTGGTAAACAGAGAGTCTGTGTCTGTCTGCAGAATGGCTGAAAACCAGGAACTTGACAGAAACCACAAGATAGTGGGTTGGCTATCCCGGTTGCACTGGTCAGTTAGAACTTACTTAAGACTGGGAAATGGAAACAAAAAGGAAGAAATAGGTGATTAGATCTCTGTGGGTGTCAGTCTGGCCTTTGTGCAAATTCCTCTCCTGCAGTGATCTGGGGGGGAAAAAAGCAATAACTTAGCTTTCATTTTCTTCTGTTTTGAAGTTTTCTGCCATCCTGCTAGCATCACCTCCTTTCCCATTTTTACATCATCTGGCAAAAACCTAAATAGATTTTTCTTTTTGCCATTGCCAAATTCAGCGTGTGGCTTGGTTCGGGAGCTGGTGCTGGGTAACAGAAGTGGGTAAGGCTTGTTTTATGGGAAATCAACTGCAGCCACACAGGGTTCAATGTCCACCATGGAGGTTAACTGGGGCTGCCTGGGAAAGCAGAACTCACAGTTGAGTAGAGAAGTGTTCTGGAGTGAATGGCCACATTTGTGAGCTAAGAGGTGATGCTTATCATTGTTGTCGACATTAATTTCTCCAAATTTGAGCATCACTGACAAATAGCTCATGAGTAGGGCTGGAATTGTAATGGGTTTGTGCTGCTTGTGTCATTGTTTTGAAAGCAGAAGGCAAAGCCTCTTCGTATTTCTATTCCTTTCAAGCTTGGTAGTGTAATTTGTAATGTCTTTCAGAGCACTGCTGTGCCATTGAATACATGGGCAGTTTGATTGGGGGAAGTACTCAGAGATTGAGTAGAAAGGCCTCATGAAAGTGTGTGTCTCTGAGCCGAATCAGAAAGGACCCCATGCCCTGGGCAGCTCTTTCTATGGCAGGTCTGTTCACTCATTCCATTATGAAAATATGCTCTGGTTGGTGAAAAAAGTGCATAAACCATCGCAGTTGGTGATACAGTAGTTGGTAGTACCAGCTTATGTGCTGGTATTACGGAGATGCTTCACACACTGCACCTGCTATGGTGTAGGCAGTGTTCCAGTGATGGAGGATGTTGAAGTGGTGGCTAAGTCAGACCCAAGTCCCTTCTCTTATGTAGTACGTTTTCTTATTTTTGTGTTTCACATACAAATTTAATAATCACCATTGATCCTTAATAGAGTCAGCATAGGCTCAAGGTCCCCACAGCTTATATGAGAAAGTTCCCAGCTTAACCATCCCTGAAGGACCCACTCCATAGCCTTGTCAGATCCCCTTAGTTATCTCTTGCTGCTCCTTTCACCAATAAGGACAAGAGCGCAGAGATGTTTACCACACTTGCCCACTTCAGCTGCCATGAGAGCTGGGGGGTAGACACATGACCAGATGGACTAAGGATGAGCCAGGGCGTACCCAAACGTTAACTTTGATTAGATGGATCAGTTGGCACGAACAGTCTCTAAGCTGCATCTCTCAGAACGTCCTAGATTTATGATTGGAGACACTGTTTATTCTGGCAGATAGAAGCAGCCATTAATTGTCCTGCTGTTCTCGTGTGTTCCTGTCTTTTCTATGGGAGGTGCACCACACACCTTTTACTGAGTTTAATTGGGAAGGAAATTATGATTTCCTTCACTGGAGCTGCTTTTTCTCTGTCTGGTACCCGGAGTTACAAATTCAAGGCCAAAGGGATAACCTTGTAGGTGGTTACCTGAAGACAGGTGGTTTAAATAAATGAGGTAGACCTTCTCTATGATCCCTGGGGACCAATCTGACTCCACTAGCTAGACTGCCTGGTTCAGTGTCACTTCCTCTGTGAATGAGTCAAGAGCGTTGGAACCTTGGTGCTGGTTGTGTGAACTGTTACAGACACTTTGTGACTATTCACTGAGCTCCCACAACAGCCCTAAACCTGGGTGGATTCTACTACTCTCCTTTACTACTTATTCCATTTATATATATTCCATTACTATTCTTTCCAGAATAGTTGAGGAAACAGACATTGAGATGTTATGTGTGACAACCTCACATTAGGCTTTGCACCCTCTTGGAAGTTTTGCTTTTACCTGTACTTTCACAGTCGTTCTGATTTTACATGTTGTCCAAATCAAATACTTTGCAAATTTGTGTATAATTAATGTGTCGACTGTACACTGTACTTGGCAATGGTTGGCATGTAGTTTGTTATCTCTGTTTGGTGATTGTATTGGCAGGTGGTACACAAGGACGGCAGGGTGAGGACAGTCAGATGTTCAGAAGGAAAATAACATCTACAAGATTTGGGTCAAAGTTCTGGAATAGCACTTAGCCCACTAGACTGAGAAACACTTTTGTTATTAGATATTTTCACTGCCAGCCCACAAAGGAAATTTCAGAGTGGTAGCTATTCTTATTTCACAGAGGAGAAAACAGATACTCAAGAAATTTAAGTTGCCAAAGCTAGGAGGTGACTGAACTGGAATTTGGAACTAGTTTTTAGATTCTGAGTTTGGGATTCCCACTGTAACCTACCCATTCTTTCTTGCTACCAGATGAGCATTCATCACTTAAATTGTTTCATTCATTACTTAAACTTTCCGGTATTAGGTACCTGAGGACGATCATTGTTGGGAATTCTAGAAAGTGCATTTTCTCATCAGGAAATGCTGATTGAGATTAGGATGATGGTTTACAGGTGACATGGTGGTGGGAGAACTTCGGAGTACACAATGATGTGAAAACTAAGTATGTAATCAATAAAAACATGTTTAAAAATGCTGACTGTATGCACACATACAATGTTGTTTTGACAAGAGAAAGGTGAGGAGGCTGGTGGTCATTCAGGGAATTGATATAGGTGTTAATGACTAGAGATCAGGGAAGGTGGTGGGATCAGCATTTAGGGCTACACTTGCCTTAGAATTGGGGATGACTGTCAGTTTCCAAGAAGAATTTGGTGACTGCTCTGCTCATCTTACATCCTCAAGAACAAGTCTTACCATAAATGGTCTGGCATAAGAGTGCCCTGACCTAGATGTGAGCATGTCTACCTTTCAACTTTGGGTCTCTGTCCTTAGAATACATGGAGGAGCTTTTATCTTCTGAGCAGATGCCCTGCCTCCCAACTTGGTTTTCTTGTTCATCTCACTCCCTTTTCCTGGGCCCGGATCATCCTTGCCTTGGTTTTGGATGGGCATGGAGACCTGTGCCCTGAGAGCAAACATTCTGATAATCACTATTAGTGAGAGGGGTTTGTGCAGATAATCAGTGGAAGTAAGTCTAGGGCAGTCACAGATGAGATAAAATCTGAGGAGGAATGGGGGTTAGTAAAGGAGCTAATGTAGAAAAACAGTTATGTCTAACTCCGCTGGGATTTTAGTCTTCATGTCTCAGCCCATCTTCTCACACCAGATTTTCCCCGCTAAATAGTTTCATGTTCCCTTAGATCCTCCAGTTTCCTTTCTTGGGCTCCTGAGGTTGAAGTGCTGTAGGACTGACTACTGAATCATTTCAGGACCCTCCCCCAGACCTTGATGTGACCACCATAGCCGTTGTACCCCACACAGCTCACACACACACTTTATTTCTCCAGGACTGCTTCCAGGCAAGACCCTGCCTGTTAGGAATAGGGATGGTTATATATAAACATCCCTTGTGTATTCACATTACGAAGAGAGTAAGTTTAGCACATGTAATCCCACAGTATGTCTGTTATTGTTTCCAGTCAGTTTCCAGCTAGCCTGTCATCACCTACCCTTAAAAGCTGGCCTTATTTCTTGGTTTATAAATGTTCTGTTTTGTTCTTTACCCAAAATATTTTATTAATGTAAGTATAAAAACAAATTTATTGTTTTTGTAGCCCAGATTTTCCCTGTTAGCTATATTGGACAAAAAAGAGAAGTGCACTCTGGTGTTTTCCATACTTGCTGTCTTGGCAAGTATGGCAAGTTAACCCTGTACAGGTATAACTTTACTCTTTTTTTTTTTTAATGACTTTTTAGTATTATAGTTCTTGTAATAAGTCCCCGAAGTCCCACTTACATATTGCCATTATCACTGAATTTATTTTATACATAGGACTTTATTAACAAGATTAAAGTACTTTTTAGAAAATTTTTAAAAAATTAAAGATATGACTTAAAACTGTGTGTATGTGTCTGTCCTTGTGTGAGTTGTGAGGTATGGCAGACAGAATTCCACTGGAGATAGAAAAATATACTGAAGTCAGAATACAGAGGATTTTAATACAGACTTCAATATAAACACTATATAAAAGCATAGAGATATTAAAAGAAAGTGAGTTTGGAAGTTTCCCTCCAGAAGAAACACCTAAGGTGGTTCTTGATAGGTGGTGCTTTCATTTCTTGAGTGGAGTGACAGTCTGGATTAGATGCATTGGATGGACACAGGCACCATGGTAGAAAGAGGTGAGGCAGGCATAATGTGGAGAGTCCACATTGTGCTTCAGAGCCCATTATCCACTGTGCTGTGAATTTTTTTGACTTTGTAGTAAAATCATTGAAGATGTGCCATAAAAAGTGTATGTTGGCAGGAAAACATTGAGTGCAGACTTAGCTTTTAATGCTTCTCTGTGTAAAATATTAAATCCTGCCAATATCAGTAGAGTAGTTGATGTAGAGTTCATGTTGAGTGTTGGAGGAAAGTGGCAGAGATTGTTATTACAACATAATTAGTCAAATGTTCTTATGTAAGAGTTCAGTGGTAGTTGTGTGCTTATCTGAGAATTGTAACAGGGAGACAAGTGTCTGATACAACATCTCCCCCTTCTGGTATATCTGAGAGATGCAACTGACAGATGTAGTAGTTTATTAAATGAACTGAAATAAGTAACATTCACATAGAGTATGTGTCAAATAGCCTTTTATTTAGTTTCATAATATGGTTAATGATTGAGAACCAGTCTTCACTGACAAGATAATGTTATTCAAAAGCATGCTTTCCTTGTTGGTTGTTTAGCTTAAAGTCACAGTTTCCAAGCACCCATTGATGATCATAAGTGAGGACTTAGGTTTATTTTGCAGACAGCTTACAAAACCTAATTTTGGGATAGGCACTATCCTTGAGTCATGAGTTGAATATGAAGCCCCAGTTAGCTGAAGTGCCTAAACAGCCTTTTCTTGTTGCTGTTATTAGACTGGGTTTAACCTGACTAATCAGAATGAATTGAGGATTTTCACTGTTATTTAAAAAAAAAACTTTAATGCATGTATTTCCTCTTATTTATATAGTTTTATAGTTTTATGGAAATATGCTGAAGAAACCGAAGAGAATGGTGTCTGAAACGTTTTATTTCTCATTATCTTCATTCTCCTTCTATATGTCGTTATCTTCTTCCTCCTTATCCTTCATTCCTTCCTGAGAGCAAATCTGCTCTCAAGACTTGTCTCAACTCTCATTGTCTCTGGAAGTCTCCCCAGTACCAGCCTGGCTTGTACATTTATATCATGCCCAGCTAGAATGGATAGTGGCTGTCAATCTTGACTTGTTTTGGCATTCTCAGTGCTACCAAAGTATGCACTCAGAAATGTTTAATGAATGAATGAATGTGTGTGTTACCAAAGTATGGGCAAGGCAGGAAATATTCCCAACTATTTGCTCTGATCCTGTAAGCAAAGTCCAGTGAGATACTAGAGTTAATGTGAAAACCAGATATTTTTGAGAATATTTTTAAATTATATTATTTTGGGTAATAAGATCACCTAATTACTTGGACCTATACACTTTTGAGCTCCTTTTGTAGGTTTCTGAACCCCTGATCTATTTAATTTTTCTACTAGGACAGGTAACATAGGGGATGCACAGTGCTTTATAAGGTGTATATTTGCTTATTTGTAACTGCTTAGCTTTTGTTTTTCAAAAATCAACTTTCACTCATTTCCTATTTGTTCTTAAAAACTTTTAATTTGGGGTGTGTACTTTCATGCCTTCCATGAGCGCATGCTCCAGCTCAACTAAACCATCACACCAACTCTCTCTAGTTGCCCATCATTACCTGTTCCCTGTGGTAACCACTGTAGTTTTTCATAAAGTCTAAGAGTTACTTTTGCTGTGTTCTAACAGTTTTCTTCAGTTACTTTTCTTTCATAAATGAATGAAGCCATCCAGCAGTTATCTTTCACTTTCTGACCTACTTATCCCAGTCACCTCAGTCCATATTGTTGGAAAGGGCACCATTCATATTTTTAAATAGTTGAGTAGTGTCCCCTTGAGTGTATATGCCACAACTTCTTTATTCAGCTAAAGGAACTACCACAAAAAAAAAAGAAAGAAAAAAAGGCAAACTTTTGACTGAGAAAAGATATTTGCACATCACAATTCCAACAAGGAGTTAATTTCCAAAATATATAAACAACTCATGCAATTGAACAACAGAATAATAGCACAATTAAAACATGGGGGAAAAAACCTGGGTAGTTGTTTTCCAAGGAAGACAAGTTGACCAACAGATACATGAAAGAAAATGTTCAGTGTCACTTTTACAAGGGAAATACAAATCAAAACACAGCAAAATGACATCTCACCCCTTTGAGAATGATACCAGAAATGCTGAAAACAATCATTGGTGACAATTCCTTCTCTGTTGGGAATATAAATTGACTTAGTGGCACAGATATTATTATTATTATTATTACTTATCTAAATTATTTAAAAATCCTCTGTTGGGAATATAAATTGATCTAGTGGTGTAGATATTTAAAAGTCTGAAAAATACAAAAGTTCGGCTTTGTAATCAATTACTAGAACAGGTTAGGAAAATGAACCTTGAAAAGTCACTGGGAGGATCGAGCTGGAATGAGACTTCAGAATATAAGGAATCCTACCTATGAATGCTCTGTAGTTCCATCAGCTGAGACTGCTTTCTGGTCTGAGCAAGCCTGCACCAGCAGGTTTAGGGGAAGGTTTTGCAATGTCCAGGCTTCAGGGAACTTGACCCAGATTAAAGTCAGAGGAAGTAGTGTTGAACAAATACTCTTTACCTTCCTCCCCCCACCCACAGAGTTAACCACACCTGAAATTAGGTAGGTTCTATCTTATCTGTCCAGCAAACTGATTTTAGCTTGTCACACTCCTTGGTTCTTAGGAATTGTGGGAGAGTTGTGAGGTTTTCCTGGACAGCCTGGCTGAGAACTGTGGGTTTGGGCAATTAATGCTGTAGAGGGACATATCTCCTTGGTGAATCCCCGGGATGCTGTGGTGAGTCCTGTGCTCTCCAGTTGGGACCAGGGGGTGTAATGGAAACAGAGTCTCAGTGAGACCAGATTTCTATCCTTCTGTCATCCTGCATGGGCAGCGCCAGGAGCAGCCACTCTGGCCACTCGTCTGCATTTCAGAGACCACGAGCCGAGTTGGCCCACCTGTGGCTGTGCTTCTGATTTACTCATCATTCTGCTTGAGCAGGGTGGGCTGTCAACAGCTTGTCTCTGGGCCATTGCAGCCCTCCCATAGGTCTCCTCGCTGCCTGCACCACTGTGCTCATACAGCCCTGCTTCCTGGCCAGCCTGTTCCTTCTCGTGTCTCCATGGAGACCGGTGTCTTGGAAGGACAAATAAATACAATTTCCATCTTGAAAATCTGTTGAAATCCTACCAGTCACAAATATTGTACTTCGTAGTTAATCGTGTTGGGAAACATTAGTAATTATTTTGCTTTGGAGGAGAGGAAGGGCTTAAACTGCAATTTAGATTATATTTCCTTCAGGAAGCAAAAGTAAACAAAAATACTCTTAATTAATTAATTTATTTTGTATTAAACAAAACCCCTAGCAAAACGTGCTAACCAAGAAAGCACTAGCCACATTCCCAGGAAGCATCTGTTACAGGTTTTGGGTGTCTATTTCTCTAACATGCAGGGGCTCACAGTCAGTAAACTGGGCAGAGGAACATGGGCTTCTCCTTGGTGGAATGGCAGGATTCCATGGGTTCTTCCCTGTCCTCACCTGCTTGACTAACTCTCCGACCATCCTAATGTGGTCATGAGTTTACATATGTTGCCAATGTGGGCACCATATGTCCTGGCTTGTTCAGTTCAGACTGTCGTGCCAAGCTAGGAAATGATGCACTCTCAGAAGCATCCAGATGTTGTCAATAAATGATAAGTTAATGAAATACTCAAATAATGATTTCACGAATTAAATGTTGTTTATGGTGATATTTTCTTCCTCTCCTTCCTTCCCTTCCCTCAACTCCCCCTCCCTCCCCCCCTTTAATTAATTTATTTCTCCTACAACACCCTCTTGTGTCTCCTTGTTCATTTCTCTCTCCCCCTTAATGTAAGAACCCTCAGGATATCTATTACGGTCTCTGGTTTTTGAGACTGTTTTATGTTGTTGAGTTACCTGCTATGAAAATGTCCAGTATTTTATAATTCTGACTGACTTTGCTGCATGTAATTCTCTCAAATTTCAACTTTGTTGAAAAAAAATCTGCATTTCATTTTTCCCATGACTATATAATATTGCATGGTGTTCATATAGCACATCTTATTTGTGCAGTTGTCCACTGAAGGACACTTAGGCTGTTTCCGTACACTAGCTTTTGTAAATAATGCCTTTATGGCTGTTGCAGGGTGTATGTGTTTTATCATTCTGTGGGCATGTGCCCAAGAGTCGAATTGCTTCATCCCACGCTCGCTGTGATATTTCTGTCTTTTTACTTTTTGAGGAAAGTTCAGATGGTTTTCCATGATGGTTGCACCAGTTTATACTCCCACTAGCACCAGGGTGATAGATTTCCTTTCCCTTTGCATCTACTCCAGTGCTTTTATGGTATTTAAAAACATATCTATATGCGTTCTCATGAGTGATAGTATCTTACTTTGTTTTTATTCTGCTTCTCTCTTATCTGAAGAAACACTAAACATTTTTTCATGTCTTTTGGTCTTCTGGATTTCCTCTTGGATGAATTTTCTCATCATTCCTGATGCTACTTCAATTTGTTTTGTGTGTGTGTGTGTGTGTGTGTGTTGTTGAATTGTGTGTTTTAAAAATACATCTTACATGTTAATCCCTATTAGTTACATATTATGCAAATGTTTTTTCCCATTCAATAGGGTGTCTATTTAATCATTTATCAGTATTTCACTGTGTAAAGCTTTTTAAAGGTTGAAGTAATTACAATCATTTGTTTTTGTTTTTAATTTTCTTGCCATCAGAATCAAATCACAAAAATATCTTTACCATTGATGTCTGGGCCATATTGCCAGCATTTTCTGCTATTTATCGTTGCAGGTCTTACATCAAAGTCTTAATCCACTTTAGTTTACTTTTGTGTGTGGAGTTAGTGATCGATCCAACTTCATTCTTTAATGCGTGGCTTACCAAATTTCCCAGCAGCATTTACTAAAGAGACTGTCCTTTCCTTATTGTATTGGTCGTAACTGCTTTACCATACAGTAGTTTATGGTGTGGATTTTCAGTTCTATTCCATTCCAGTCAGTCTGTTCTATTGGTCCATACCTGTTTTTTCGGGCCACTGCCATGTTTAATTTTGTCATTTTAGAGGAGAATTTGAAGTCATGTCTCGCCTTTTTTCTCAGGATTGCCTTCAAACTTCAAAACTTCCTGTGTTTCCATATAAATTTCATTTTCCTTTCAATTTCTTTGAAAGAATTTGCTGGGACTTTGGAGATCATTTTAGGCAGGACAGTCATTTGGGTTATATTGATTCTCCTCAACATGAGCATGGAATATCCTTCCATCTCCTGTGTCAATATTTTATCCTTTTGTAACATCTTTTAATAAGTCCTACCTCTTTTCATAGTTTGATTCTGAGATATTTAAGTCTTTTTAGAAGAAATTTTAAGTGGAGTTAGTTTCGTTTGTTTTGCTTCCTGTATGTTGTATCCAAGAAAGTTAATGGGACTTTTGTATGTCAATTTACTGTTTTCATTGTTTCTAATAACTTTTTTAGGGGCTCTTTAGCATTGTTAATATATATCACCTACAAATAGTGTTTCGTTTTTTTCTTTTCCCATTTGGGGTCCCTATGTTTGTCCAATGGCTGTTGTCAAATGAGTGGGAACAGTAGGCATCGTTGTCTTCTCCTTGATTTTCAAGGGAGAACTTTTAGTTTTTCACTGTTAAGCATTTTAATGACTGTTGGTTTGTGATATTTAACCTTCATTATATTGATGTTGGTTCCTTCTATTCTCATCTTGTGTAGAATTTTGTCACAAATCAGAGCTGAAGCTTTTGAAATGTTTTCTCTGCACCTATTCACATTATGATTTTTTTATCTTTACTTTTGTGGATAAAAGTCACATTAATTAAACCATTCTTTCATCATATTAATTAAACCATTCTTTCATATCTGGGATAAATCCAATTGATCATGTCTATAAGCTGTCGTTCATGCATACTCAATTATTACAGCTTGTGTTGAGAGCACGTCTTTATTTCAAATGGTGCCTTATTTACTATGTTGACATAATGAATGAATGTTCATACATTTGATAATGTAAATAACTAGAATTTTCCTTTTGGTAGCATCTGTAATACCTTGGGTTCAAACCTCATCTTTTGGAGGCAGGTTGCTGAATCCCAGACCCAGTAGCAACAAATCTGTTTACTCTATGGGTGTTATTTATCTCTTCATCTCCAATGTGATATATAGTACTAGTGCTTCCTCAGGGATGTGTGATGGAATGAAGTGGGCATATAGGGTCAAATGCTGGGCATAGTGCTTGGTACCTAGTGAATACACAATACGCATTTGTTATTTTTATCTTATGAACAATCATTTTTTGTTAAATGTGTTTTTAAAAAAGTATATAAAGGGACTGGGAAATAGCAGAAAAATCAAGATCTTATGCTATAAGATTGTCAGTTTAAATTTAGATTCCATTTGTTTTCTTCTCTCCATCTGGCACATAGTAGGTTTGCTGCACTTCTCAGTTCTAACTGAGCTGAGCCTCAGTATGTGTCTCCTGATACTTACCCCTGTTCTTACCCCTGTACCCCTGCCTGATTACAGTTTAGTACAGGTCCAGGCAGGGCAGAGGACGGACTGCCCATCAGACATGAGTACAGACTGGTCTTTATTGGGCTCTCAGTTGTTAATGGAAATGAGAAGGCAAAGGATAATTTGGGTTCCCTCCCTAGGGGCCTGGAGATGCCTGGGGAGACAGGGAGGTACCTCATATGGAGTGAGAAAGTGATGCCTCCTGCTAGCATTGACTTCCCTAGCTTCACAGCCTATCATCCAGTTACTTCCTCACCAGGTTCCCTTTTTTGATGTGCTTAGGTGCATGTTTTAAAGAGGTAATAGTAGGAGAGCCACTTCATGAGGTTGTTGTGGGGACTAAAAATTATGCTCTTTGCTCTTCATCTAAAGAAGAATGTTAACTTCATTTGTTTTTGCCGTTTTTGTCTTCATAGAGAAAAATGGGTATAAAAATGCTTTATGATTTATTTATTAATTGATAATTAATACTCTGTCCCTCTCCAATTAATTAGGCCTAATTAGTAATTGGTAGCTTGTGTTTCTGTATTGCTTGAAACCTTAGTCGTAATCTTGGTTCGGTCTACAAAACATCCAGGAGTATAGGTCGTTTTTCTCAGTATACACAATACTGAGTATTTTGTTAGATTTGGAGTATTTTTTTTTGTCCAGTGTCTGGTGTATCACTCCATAGATACTTAATATCTTAGAAACATGAGGTAATTTTGCAGCATGAAAATTTGCCTTGGACTTCTTGTGGGAGTAGCCACTAAAGTTAACCATGGGCGGAAACTGTTTGTAATCTGAACTTAGAGTTTGTCTGTTTGAGGTAGAAAACATTTCTATTCAGTTTTATGTATACCAACTAAACTTCTTCAGGAATGTAGCTACTATCAAAATATTTCATTTGGAATATTAGCAATTTACTCTTTTAGAAAATCACCAGTGGTAATTAAGTGTTATTTGTGTTCCAAGTATTATTTGTAGCTGTTGAATTCATGTAATTACATGTAAGATGCAAGATGCAAGCTTCATGTTGAATGGATGATGTCTCATAATCATGCCTATTATTTGCATATTAAATTGCATATTTTTATAATTTTCTACTTTTCGCTCATGCTATATGATTGTATGTGCACACGTGGGCTCACACACACTTGTGCCAGTAGACAGTTTTTTATTTCACAGTTTGATGTGCATGTATTTGAGTTACCTTGCTTTTGTTCAATACCAGTCTCCCAATAACAACTGTTCAAATTCAAGTTACTACAGCATATTAACTGTGATGACATGAAGCACTAAGTTTGCTGCTAGTTCACCATATAAATGCACACACTCATCCCAATCAGTGACTGGTTGCCACCTCTTTCAGGGTCTGCTGTGACTGCTTGCTGCATCCCTGCCATCAGTTCATGCATAAGTAGCAGAGTGTGTAGTTGTGTTGCCTCCCTGTTTGCCAGTGATAAACCCATGGCATTCTGCAAAACAGACATTTGGAAGAGTTGACCATCAAAAATGATAGTGTAGCAGATCAATGAAAAGTACAGCAGTACATTCAGATCAGATATAAATATTTTTTACAGGAAATAATGACTAGGGTGCTACAGGAAAGCCAGAGGGACCAGCTTATCCCTAGAAGGGTGGTATGTGGCAAGGACAGGCCTAAACCAGGTACATCTGGTTTTGCATGCTGTGTGTTTGTCTGGATGCGTGTGCATGAAGATGTGTCCAGAGTATGTTGGGAGGTCTTGTTTGTAGCACTTAAACCTAGACTCGAGACTAAGATCTGGGCAATCTCAGATAACTCACTAGAGCTGAGTGTCCCAGACTCAGCAGAGAGCTGGAACCTGCCCACACTCAGGCCCTGGATACTCCCTGGCATCCACCGTTGAGAAAATGTGGCCACATTTGTCTGATTCAGGATGCTTGTCTCACAAAGTTGTTTGAAATAAAGAAAATTGCAGTTTAGTTCTGTCCATTGAGTTTTTACATTAGATATGGAATTTGTGGTCTAATAGAAGTTACATTTGTATTTTAATTTAAAAAAAATGATTTTACAAAAAGGGATTTCTGAATTGTACTTCATGGAAGATTTTACCCAGGTTTTCCTCGATGTATGGAAACATCTGCAAATGGCAAAAAACTGAAGGAAAACATAAACAGATGGGACTACATCAAACTAAAAAGCTTCTGTACAGCAAAAGAGACAACAAAAAAACTAAAAGAAGCCCAACCAAATGGGGAAAAAATTTTGCCCTCCACAAGAGTGATAAGGGTTTAATAACGCAGATCCATAGGAACTTACACAACTAAACAAACAAAAAAAAAACAACAAGAAGCCCAACCAAAAAATGGGGAGAACTAAAAAGACACTTCTCCAAAGAAGAAATACAAATGGCCACCAGGCACATGAAAAATTGCTCAATGTCACTGGCAATCAGAGAAATGCAAATCAGAACCACAATGAGATACCACCTTACACCAGTAAGAATGGCCCACATAAAAAAAAAAAAAACAAAACAGGCAACAATAAGTGCTGGCGTGGATGTGGAGAGAAAGGAACACTCTTATACTGCTGGTGGGAATGTAAACTGGCCCAGCCACTAATGAAAGCAGTGTGGAGGACCCTCAAACTAATGAAAATGGAACTATCATTTCACTCAACAATCGCTCTCCTGGGAATCTACCCAAAGGAGACCTCAGTGTGGGTACAAAAGGACACCTGTGCTCGGATGTTCATTGCAGCACTGTTTATAATCGCAAGAACATGGAAACAACCCAGACGTCCCAAAACAGATGAATGGATGAAGAAGATGTGGTATATATACACAATGGAGTATTTACTCATCCATTAAATATGACAAATTTGATGAATTTATTGAAACTTGGATGTACCTAGAAGAAATCATACTAGCAGAAACGAGTCAGAAAGAAAGAGACAGAAACCAAAACAAATGGTTTCACTAATATATGGACAAACAAATGAAAATACACAATGGGAGGGTGGGGGTTAGCTGGAGTGGTCAGGGAAGGGAGGTGGCGGGTGACCCCTGGAAATTAAATGGAGATTAAATTGATGTGAAATATATATATATATATATAAATAAATTATTTTTAAAAATGATTTTACATGTTATTGTGGTTATAAGAAGAATTAAAGAATATTTAAAACACAAGTTACCACTGAAATCCCATGGGGTTTTGATAGGTCAGACAAAAATGTTGGTATTGATAGTCGTTTCTTTTTTTATTGAGATGATATTGACTTATAACTGCTGTATTGATGCAGAGGAGTAGGGCCAAGCTGTCTGGTGTGGGCCCACCACCATAGCTACCCATATCTTTCCAATACACTCTCAGGCCTCTTCCCCCTCACCCCCCTGTGTTCCCATGCCAGCCCCCCCTCCCAATTCTATAATCATATTTCTAGGCTTTTAAGGGGGGTAGTTTTTAGTTTGTTTTGTTTTGCTCTAGTCCACGTAGAGTGAAATTAGCTAGTGCTTGTCTTTCTCACTCTGGCATATAAGCAGGCAGCATGATCTTGTCCACCTCTAACTATGTTGTTATAAATGGCAAGAGCCCTAAGAGCTTCTTTTTTTTAAGCTAAGTGGTATTCATTCATGTATGAGTACTACCTGTTTTAAAATCACTTTTCAGTTGTTGGGCATTTAGTTCATTACATAGCTTGGATATTATAAACAGTGCTGCAGTAAATATAGACATGTATGTATCCCTTCCAAAGAGTGTTTTTTGCATTCTTTAACTATTTGCTAAGGAGTAGGATTGCTGAGTCATATGGCAGATCTCTTTTTTAATATTTTGCAAAATTTCCATATAGTTTTCCATAGGGGCTGAATCAGTCTAGATTCCTACCAGCAGCACTGGCAGTCTTCTTTGTGTTTGCTTCTTCCTGTTAGAATAATTTCACATACATTGACTCCATAGATTAATTGTTTAATTTTATTTATTAGGAAAACATAATCAGTAAATGCAGTTTTTCTGTATGAAACCTATATGTAGTGTATCCATAGTTTTTTTCATCTTTGTTCTGTTTGCATCTGTAGGGTCACTTATCCTAGATTTAGTTAGGATTTGGAATATTTCCATCTGAACCATCTCTGGAGGCTCAGCCCTCGCATGCAGCTTCCCCCCCCCCCGGCCCAAAAGGTGGATGCCTCCCCCATCGTGTTTCTGATCGGCAGCTGGCCTCAAAGGTTCCGGGCCCCCTTAAATGTAGCCACAGAGATGGACACTGGCCCCACTATGAACTGGACTAACTATCCACCATTGCCTATCCTGATCAAGAAACTCTATATACAAACTAAGACTGGGCGGAACACCAGTTCTAGTGACCAGAACTACGAAGCAAAGAAGGAGCAAAATGCAACCGAAGCTGGATTGGAGCAGATGACAGGAAGAAGGAGGAGGCACTGAAAGGACGCAAGCATACTTGAACTGGCTACCTGTAACAAAGATAGACCTGTAAAATTAATATAGGCCACTGTGTCCCAGGAAAACACAACTATGCCTGGCAAAAGAGCATTGCTCCAGGAAAGAAAAAATATTCAGGGAACTGAAAATTACCTAATAACTAGCAGTGAAAGAAGCGATGGAAAGACCAGAGGGCGGGACAACAGGACAAGGGTGGGGGTGGGGAAGAACACTTAAAAGGCAAGAAAAAGGAAATGTAAAGAAAACTTACATAATAATAAAAAAAATAATGAAAAATTTTCCCATCTTACATTTCCATCTTACACCCTATAGGATACTACAGGGTATGTGTATGTGTGTGTATGTGTGTATGCGTGTATGCGTGCATGTGTGTGTTTTAACACTAAATGTGATAGAAGGAATGAGCCACATACATTACTGCTTAGTTAAAGACTATAAAAGTACACTTGTTCTTTTCTTATGAAATTTACCAATAGGTGGTGGTAGAGGACTAAAGGCTATGCTACATAGCTATATAGCTACCAGATGATTGTATTTTGTTGAAATTTTTTATCGTAAAAAGTAACTTCTTTCATTTCCACATCTAGAATTCACTTAATAGAGATATGTTTTAAATACAAGTTTTAAATATCTTGTTAACTTAGTGTGGGTTTTGTTTTTTGTTTTTTAATTTGGCATTTGCCTGGTAAGTAGTTACTGACTTATTGTCTGACTTCTTGTGGTGTGTTGTCTGGGGGATGTTGAGTGGTCTCATTTTCGTAAGTCTGTATTTTTCCCAGTGTATCACTTTTCTTCACAGTGTTCATAAAGTATATGTTTAGACTGCTCTTGTGAATATACACACACACACAATTTTACCATAGCCTTCTAATTTCATTTTATGGATTTTTCTAGTTACCATTTCATTGAATCATTAGTTGAAAGAGAAAATACTGGCACACTATTTGAAAATGAGAATGAAATGGTATAAATAGTATCATGATTATAACATTTAATAATAAACACAATGGAAGATTTTCTATATTAGTTTCTTTGAATGTTTTCTTTTTTGAAATTATATGAATGTTTCTTGCTTGCATAAAAGGTAGAATAACTTCTTTATTTTGCTGCTTGAGAGGATTTTAGACTGTTGAAATAATAAGAGCTGTAGGAAAACCAAGATTATTTCCAAATTACCAAATAATTTTTAAGGAAAAATCAAAGAGTTTTTATTTTCCATAGTAATATGGCATTTTATGTTAACCTCTGACACAACATATTATTTATATTTGTTATCACAATTGGTATTATTTTATTTCATGCATGTAAATGATTCATTCTTGTTTTGTCTGGATGTGTAATTTTTGTGATCACTATTTGGGCATTGGTATAAAGTATAAGCAGTATATTTTATTTGATTGTTTTTTTGATTTTTTTCAGTTTTATTTTTGTAATATTTTTTAAAAATTGGAATCATGCTCTTTTTTTCCCCTAAGTCATCATTTTGAGATGTCCTCACATCACATTAAGTGTGCTATATTGCAGTTAAATTTTAGAAACATCATACTTAATTAAAAGTATTTTAAATTGTCATGAAGTATATTTTAAAGACCTTTCAGAGTTGAGTTCCGAATTAGATTATTAAATGAAGTCATGGTATACAGAAGTGTTTGATAAATTCCAGGGCATCAAGGTGCAGCCATTTGAGCTTCTGAAAGATGATAGTTTCTTAGTATTGGGGTAGTAAGGTCAGCATGATTGAGGAGTGTGTACATGCAGATGTGCATAGAGACATGTTCACACAGAGAAGTACTATCATTTTTGAGGTGTTTGATTGAACACCTCAATCAATTTGGTATAGCAAAGAGGTGGAGGGATGGAGATAATGAGCTGCATTCTATGAGAGTGTTTCTCTTTACATGAGGTAGATAGAATTCATCTTGTACATTATGGGGATGGTGGAGAAAGGTTTAAGCCTTTAAAGCTGTCTTTTCACATCAAAAACAGGGCTTAGTGACACACAATTGAGGAACGAGGCAGCTATGCAAATGACTAAGGTGGACATTAATTCATAACTTGGTACATCCCTGGGATTGATAGAACTGGAATTTTGGTGGAGATTGATTATTGAGATAGAATTAATTATTGATTCTTTTAACTCCCCTACCAACGCTGACACCTACTAGCCATTTTGCAGTCTCTAAATTCTGATATTGTACCTTATGATGGTAGCTACTGTTATACTAAGTTATTCTTGTGCCTTCATTTTTGTCACATTAACTTTAGAATTTTATAAAGTTTGTAGGAGTCTAAATGAAGTATCATACTCTTTTACTGTATGTGTCTGTATTTTGTTTCTGTTAACCATAATATCTTTTTTATCTTCAAGCAAGCTTTCAGTATTCCTCTTTTAATGCTGCTCCAACTCTTACTATATATAGTGTTTACAGGAATAAATCAGGTGCTTAGTTAACATTCAAACAGCTGAAGGTTTTGATAAAGAATAAAGACTCAATAATTTATATTAAAGGAGAAAACATTCTAAATTTAAAAGGTTTTTCTTTATTTTCTTTACCGAGCATATGAGATGTATTCTTCATCTGAAGGTTATATTTCTAAATTAACATTACCTCTAATAAAGGTGTGATTTAGTTTAAGGGGAAGATTATTTTACTAATAGTTGTTCTAAAATTGAGACTATTAAATATTTTCTTGATAAACTAAATATACTGGGTTATTATTGTTGTTATTATTTTACATTTTAAAAGGATAGGTTTCTAGGAAAAGAGAAATGTAAGAAGGTGCTTCCACAGACACAGTGGGCTGAAAGAGTTCCACTGCTGCTGTGCAGAGCGCAAGGTTTATGGAAAGGAATGCCTGCACTGCACTGCACAGGTGGGCAGGAGACCTGCCAATACATTGGGTTATTAAATATGTCGCTATATTCTCTTCTCTATCCCTGCCACATGAGATTTTAAAAGCAGCATAGGGGTATAATAATGGCAAACATAAGCATGGATTTTTTATTCAAGATCTACTTATTTTAATGTCCAGTCACATTTTTCTCTGTGAAATAACCTAAGTTTTAAAATTAGTTAATTGAATTCAGTCTTTAAAATACATTGCTTAAAAATAGTTAATTTTTCCCCCACCTACCTCTACTATATGGAATTTCTCCTACTATACCCAAGACAT
Source organism: Uropsilus gracilis (assembly GCA_004024945.1). Classification (NCBI taxonomy): domain Eukaryota; kingdom Metazoa; phylum Chordata; class Mammalia; order Eulipotyphla; family Talpidae; genus Uropsilus; species Uropsilus gracilis. The sequence goes on along the minus strand of PVHY01013041.1, from coordinate 1,427 downwards.
CAAAACACACAGTAAAGGTTCTGGAGTATTCATAGCTGGGATCACAGAGACCGCAGTCAGAATTTGCTTAGTTTTGTCTGTAGTAAGTGATCTGTGTTTTCTTCCCAAACTCAAACCTAAGGCTAGACAGAGTTCTCTTCTCAATACTGTTTTTCTACAATAGCAGCAGCATTTCCTGAAGTAATGGCAGTGAACTGACTTTGCTGCGGCCTTTCATCCTTCGCATTCTTTCCCTTAAGCTTTGGGTTATGTGCCCTGCTTCTCAGCCACACACTCCCTGTTACTGATTTAATTTTTCAGTATACCTTAACATGTATTAGGGTTTTTTAGTTCCAAATTATCCCCAAATTTATTCCATTTTTACTTCATTTTCACTTATATTTTAACTGATTGAAACAAGGGTAATCAAAAGAAATATTTATTTACACTTTGTACACATTGATTTCTTTCAACAAACCAGGGAAGGAACCAACCTTTAATTGCTACACGTCGGTGTAATCATAATATATGCGGACCTCCGATCTTCTGACACTTTGCAGGGATCTGATGCTTTCACTCCTGGTTCTGATATTTGATTTCTTGAATAGCCTTCTTGAAAATGACTTACACATGAAAAAGTATATTATTGGATCCAGACACACATTGCAGGCAGACAGGAAAAGTGTCATTTCTTTGCAGTAATACAGGATTTTGTGTGCAGATTCATCCAGAAGTCTGTCTAAGTGACTAAAAGTAAAAGGAATTCTGCACAAGTGGTATGGTAGAAAACAGGTGAAAAACACAGCCACGACCACCCTGATGCTCTGGTTATGTTTGCGCTTTCGGCTTGACTGGCTTATGAATTGCCTGCTAGATTTATGAATGTACCTTGAAATGGCTATATAACACCCGATCAGGATGACTAGCACAGCCACGAACAAGCAGCTGTTGACATAAATGACTGCTTTATGCCATTTGACTCCCAGGGGACTTTTAAACTTCATGCAGTCGTAGATGTTTTCTCTTGTAGGTTGGCCATTTGTTAGGATGATGTTTGGTAAGGACAAAACAGCCATGGTCACCCAAACACAAATGGATAATACCTTTGTAAAGGTTATACTATACATGCGAGAGTCCCCAAAAGGCTTTACCACCTTCAGATAGCGATCAATGCTTATCAGCCCCAGAAACACAATGGAAGTATACATGTTTGCATAAAATAAAACAGACGTGTATTTGCAGAGGATAAACTTGAAGTACCAAGGTCCAAATCCTGCATCATGGACTATTCGGAATGGAAACGTCAGTGTCATTATGAGATCAGCAACCACTATGTTTTTGAGATAAAATATGAAGCTGGTTTTATTCCTAATGTGGAAGAAGATCCATACTGCCAGGCCATTCAGCAAGATGCTGGCCACAAAGATGATGAGATAAAGCACAGGCAA